>JAOBYG010511054.1:0-15297 GCA_025403545.1 Epizoanthus stellaris | reverse complement strand
GCCGCGCCGGAGTTGCGATCATTCCCTGGGCTGCGACACCTCGGAACTCATGAAGAGCATCGCCAGACTCTGCGCGAAGCAATTCAGCAGGCCCGGCGACGGCTCTTGATCATCTCCCCATATCTCTCCACCGTAGCGCTCGAAGCCGACGACCTGGAACGCCTGATTCGAAAGAGTCAGGCGCAGATCGTCGTCGCCCATTCCCCCGATCTCGCGACACAAGCCCCCGATGTGGCCGTGCGCCGCCTGCGCGAGGCTGGCGCGCGCGTCGTCTCTTTGCACCGCTACCACGCCAAAGTTCTGGCGATTGACGATGACGCCTACGTCGCCGGCTCCTTCAACTGGCTCTCTGCCGTGCGCGACCCGGACCACCCATTCCATAATGTCGAAAAATCGCTTCGCGTCGACGGTAAGGCGGCGGTGAGCTATGTCAAGGACGCGTGGCGGGAGGTGCGCGAGACGAGGCTGCGCGAGCAGGACCTTTGAGCAGTGCGGCTATACTTCTGCACCGATCTGAGCCAGCTGGCCTGCGAGTCAGGTCGAGAAGAACCAAAGCGCAAAGAACCAGGTCAAAAAGAGCCAGGTCGAGAAATCAGACACCAAAGGCCCCAGAAAGTATCCGGAAGTAACCGGAAGTAACCAGAGAGAGAGGTGAGTATGGCGCCAGAAGAGCGAGTGCAAAGCGGTCCGGTCGATGCTCCCCCCTATACCTTCTTGGCTCTCGAAAGCCGCGCCGTCTACGAATGGGGCTCGATGTATTTGGCCATGCCCTGGCTGCTCGAAGGCCCGCAAGGCGATGGCCATCCGGTGGTCGTATTGCCCGGCTTCATCGCCAGCGGCATCTCAACCCGACCGCTACGCAGCTTCTTGCACCATAAAGGCTACAACTCCCATTGCTGGAAACAGGGCCGCAACCTCGGCATCAGAGCACAGCTCGAGGGCCCTATGGTCGAACGCCTGCAAGAGCTCTACGAGCGCTACGAGCGTCGGGTGAGCCTGATCGGATGGAGCCTCGGCGGCGTCTATTCCCGTTGGCTGGCGAATAAGGCGCCGGAATATGTGCGCTCCGTGATCACCCTCGGCTCACCTTTTACCGGTCATCCCAAAGCCAACCACCCGTGGCGACTCTACGAATCCCTTTCCGGTCAGCGGGTCGACAAAATCGACCCGGAGACCTATGCCGCCATCCGCGCCACACCACCGCTGCCGACCACGTCGATCTATTCGCGCACCGACGGCATCACTTCCTGGCATTGCTGCATCACCGAAGAGGGCGATCTTTCTGAGAACGTCGAGGTCGCCGGCAGCCATTGCGGTCTCGGCGTCAATCCTCTGGCGATGCATGTGATCGCCGACCGCCTGGCCCAGCCCGAAGGGCGCTGGCGGCGCTTTCGCCGCAGCGGCCTGCGTCGGCTTTTCTACCCTCGCCCGCTCAACCAGAAGGCCAACTCCGCGCATTGACACCACGACGCAGAGGCAAGCGCCGATGCAACGGCAGCCGGACCGGCTCAAAAAGACAACTATGAGAAGGCAATTATGAAAAGGCTCAGTGGCCTCGACGCCGCATTCCTCTATCTCGAGACTGAGAAAACCCCGATGCATATCGGCGGCGTGGCGATCCTCGAAGGCACCACTCCGGACGGACCGTTTACGCTCGACAAGCTGCGCGACATGATCTCCTCGCGACTCAGTGCCAGTCGCACGCTGACCGAAAAACTGATCGACGTGCCTTTGGGCCTCGGCCGCCCCTATTGGATCCAGGACGCGGAATTCGATATCGAACGTCATATCGAGCGCACGCAGCTGCCTGAGCCGGGTGGCTTTCGTGAGCTCGCGGCGCTCGTCGCGTGGCAGATCGCGGAGATGCTGCCACGCGATCGACCGCTCTGGCATCTGCTGATGGTCGAAGGCCTCGAGCAAGTACCTAATATTCCGCCAGGTTCCGTGGCGATCATCAGCCGCGTTCATCACGCCGCGGTCGACGGCATGTCCGGCACCGAGATCATGCGGGCGCTCTACGACCCGACACCGACCCCAGCGGTTTTTCCCCATCAGCCGCCAGCGCCGGCACCGCCGACACCGAGCGCCATCGACCTGCTCACCGGCAAGGCAGCACCCGAAGAAGACAGCAAAGGCATCGGTTCATTGGTCAAGGATGCGCTCGAGGGCGTCGTGCGCTCGGGCGCGACCTGGGCCTTCAAACGCGTCGAGCCACCCCCTTTTCCGTTCTCAGCGCCGCGTAGTGTGTTCAACGGCAGCGTGCCGAGCGAGCGCGTCTGGGATTGCGCCCATATCTCGCTCGAGCGCATTCGTAATATTCGCCAGGCCACCGGCGCCACGGTGAACGATGTCGTGCTCGCGGTCTGCGGCGGTGCTCTGCGCGCCTATCTCGCTGAGCAGGGTGAGCTACCTGAGGATCCCCTGGTCGCCATGGTGCCGATCTCGGTGCGCCCCGATGAGCAGAAAAAAGCCATGGGCAACCAGGTCTCGGCGATGCTCGTTTCCCTGGCCACCGACGTCGAGGAGCCCGAGGAGCGCTTTGCCCGCGTGCGCAAGAGCGCCGAGCATTCCAAGCTCTATAGCCGCGCCGTCGGCGCTCGTACGCTCACCGACGCCAGCGATTTCGTGCCCTTCTCCGTCGCCGGCCTGGCAACTCGCCTCTATAGCCGCATGCATCTCGCCGATCGTCACCGGCCGGTTTTCAATCTGGTGATCACCAACGTGCCCGGGCCGCAGATACCGCTCTATGTGGCGGGCGCTAAGCTGCTGGCCAACGTCGGTGTCGGCCCGATTTTCGACAGCATGGGCCTGATCGTGCCCGTCTTCAGCTATAACGGCCGGATTTCGATCAGCTTCTGCTCAGCGCCGAATCTGCTCGTCGACGCGCCCCGCCTCGCCGCGCTGATCGAGCCGGCTCTACACGAGCTCGAGGCCGCGCTGATCGTAGCGCCCGCCGCCTCTTAGCACCCGGCAAGCTCTGCTCAAAGGGCGCCAGGCTCGGCGAAGACGAGCACCAGGATGAGCACGAGCAACACCATCACGACCGTGATGCCGATGGCGACGTAGTGGTCCTGCGTCATCTCAGGCAGCGGATGCAGCCCTGAGATCGTCGCTGCAAACGACGCCGAACCCGCATCCGGTCGATTCAGCTCCTCGACGATCTTCGAGGCACTCGAATAGCGATCATCGGGCCGTCGCTCGAGGCAGGTCTCGACGATGCGGACCAGGGTCTCATCGAGGTCGGGCCGGAGCCGAAGCGGCGACGGCGCGGGCTCGCGGACGCGCATGAAAAGGGCCTTGAGTGGCTGCTCGTGATCAAAGGGTAAGCGGCCGGTGACCATCTGGTAAGCGACCAGCCCGAGGGCGTAAATATCGCTCGCGGGGAGCGCGTCCTCGAGCTCGAGCAGCTCAGGGGCCATGAACTCAGGAGTTCCGATCACCACATTCGAAGCGGTAAGCGAATCGCCCGAGAGATCGCTATCGGCCATCTGGGCCCGCCGCCGGGCGACGCCGAAGTCGGTGAGCACCACCCGCCACGGGCCCTGCACTTCGGTTAGCTCCTGCGGCACGAGAAAAACGTTATCCGGCTTGAGGTCGCGGTGCACGATGCCGGCACGATGTGCCGCTTCGAGGGCCTCGGCCATCTTTTTCACGACCTCGGCGGCGAGCTCATCGGATAGCGGCCCTTCGCGTTCGAGCAGGTCGGCGAGGCTTTCGCCTTGCAAATACTCCATGACCAGACAAGGAATCCGCAGGCTCGAGCCACGGCCAGCGGGCGGCTTGAGCAGCAGGTATTCGAAGACCTGGAGCACATTCGCATGATGGATCGCCTGGGTGCTCTTCACCTCTCGCTCGAAACGAGCGAGCGACTTCTGATTGCCGAGCAATTCCGGCAACAACATCTTGAGCGCCACCAGCTCGCCATCGGCCACATTTTCGGCGAGATAAACCTCGCCCATGCCACCCGTGCCGAGCAGGCGGACGATACGAAAGCGCTGGTCGATGAGGTCTTCAGGTGAGTAGAGATGGCCGGAAGGATTTACCATGCAGGTCCGGCCTCTCAGGTTGACTTGCGGTCTTGAGCGATTTTTTTCTCAAGCACCAGATCACGCAGGTAGAGGTACATCACCGCCATCGAATCCTGCGTCTGCTCGGAGCCGTTTTGATAGACGCTCACCAACTCATATTCATGGTCGGGGTAGACCGCAACGCCGTCGACGCTGGAAAAAGCATCAACATGGTGCAGGCCGATCAGGTCTTCAAAATTACGCGCACGACTTTCAAAGAGCGTCTTGCCGGTGGTCAGATCACGCAGGCTGAGAGATTCGGCATAGGGGTGGAGGTGCACGGCGATGTAGTGAATCGTCGTCTCATAAGGCACCCGCATCAGATGGGTGACCAGAGTGCGATTCTCCTGTCGCCCTGGCGGCACCTGCCAATGGCCGGTGAAGGTGCGACCGAGGCCATCCTCATAAGCTTGCTGCGACGCCGTTTTTTCGACCAGGCAGCCCGGACCATGATGCTCTTCCGGATCCTCGATGCCGAAAAAGCCGTCAGGGCCGTCCAAAAGCGCCAGACCATAGGCAGCGGTCGGCAATAGCGGCTTCATTCCCGGACCGACATGACGATCGAAGACATACTCGATCGAGACCTTATGCCGGACTTCAGTCGCAGCGCCCGTATGGTTCAGATTCAGCACCTGAGTGGTCAGTTCGAGCGCTTCTTTCGAATGTACGGGAATGCCGAAGCCAGGAGGAAAGTCGATCTCCAGCTGGCCTTGAGAAAGCGTGAAGAGACGCGGGCCGAAACCCGGGCTATCACCGAGAGCTGCGCGATGAGCTGCGACGTTAATATCGAGATTCGAATGACACATGAATTGCTGCGGCATCTCGCTCTCGCCGTCAGCCCCGACCATCACCGCCCGATAACCGGTGATCCAGATCAACTCCCCAGAGTCGGGGGCAGCGAGCTTGATCTTCTTCGTGCCCCACGGGCCGGTCATCGAGCGGTAGAGGCGATCGACCGCGTAGACTTCCGAAAGCACATCCAGGCGCAACTCATGCCGCTGCTGGCGCTGCTCGAGAGTCTCGGTCGGCTCGAAAGACGCCAGCAGCACGCCCGCGCTGATCAGGGCCACCCCGGCAATCGACGCCAAAATCCATCTGCCTGCCGGTTCTTCGTCTGCGCTCGTCATCGACGCCTCCATAATCTCGACTCTCTTACCGCCTCTAGCCTCACGGACGGAACTCAGCCACCAAGCCCAGCCGAGCGACCCTGCCGACAAAAGCACAAGCCGGCTGCGTCGTAGTCCAAAGATACTCAATATTCCAAGACGCTGTGTCACTGTAGCGATTTTGCCAGGAACCTGTCCATGCGACTTTTAACCATGACTCTATGCACACTCTCAGCTCTTTCGTGCGCCCTGCCCCAAGGCGACTCCTCGACGCCGACCGACCCGCCGGAGCCGCGCGAGCGAGCCTTCTACCTCGGCGGCATCCAGGTGCATGAGGCGGATCATCAGCAATGGTTCGACAATCTCGAGCGTCAGGGCATGAATACCGTGCAGGTCACGGACTACGCCATGCAGGGCGATTGGGATACCGACCATATGTGGTGGGACGAAGAAGAACCGTGGGTGATCGAAGAGATCCGTGGCGCCAAGGCGCGGGGGCTATCCGTGGTGCTGGTCCTACGCGTCGCGCTCGACCATGCCTTCGAGCGCAACGCTTTTCTTTGGCACGGCATGATCATGCCAAAAAACGACCAGATGCTCGCTTCGTGGTTCGAGCAATACACCCGCTTCTGTCTGAAATGGGCGCGGGTCGCGGAAGAAGAAGGCGTCGACGTGCTGATGCTGGGCAGCGAGATGAACGCATTGGCTTCGACGCTACCAGCCGAGGATGTGCCGGCCCTCGAGGAATATTTCCTCAATGAAGAGAAGCAGGATCGGCGGCGCGAAGAGGTCGTCGAACGCCGACAGCTGATCGAGAATACACAGCTTTCGCTGCGCGATAAGGAGAGCTTCGATTCAGTCGAGCAATATCTCGAGGCACGCATCAAGACCGAGCAGGCGTGGGCGCGCACGATGCTCGACTCTGAGAATGATGCTGCCGCCCTCAACACTCGGCGCAACAAGCTTCAGACCTATTGGCTGGAGCTGATCGAAGAATTGCGCGTTGCCTATTCCGGGCCGCTCGGCTATGCCGCGAATTTCGACCAATACCATGAGGTCGGTTTCTGGCCGCAGCTCGACATCATGGGTATCAATGCCTATTTCAAGCTACGCAACAAGGTCCTCGAAGAATTCGATGAAGAGACGCTCTACCCTCTCCTGCTCGACGGCTGGCGCCAAATCCTGGGCGAGATCGAAGATTTTCGCGCCACCCAGGGCCTCGAATCCTTGCCGCTGATCTTCACCGAGCTCGGCTATACCTGGCGCCGACGCTCGACGCTCGAGCCCTGGGAGGATACTGGTTTCTCGGTGATCTATGAGCCGACTCTTTTGGCCGATGGTCAAGAGGGGGAGCCAGAAAAACATGTCATCGTATGGCGCGAAGAGCCGAAAAATCCCGAAGAAAGAGCGCTCGCCGTGCGCGCGCTCTACAACGCCCACGCCGAGCTCGACTCACCTTTTCTGCGCGGAATCCTCTATTGGAAGCTTTCCAGCCACGACTATCACGAGGATGATGAGGCCTTCATGCTACATATTGGAGAAGACTCCGCGGATCCGATGCTCGACGAGCTACGGCGCTTCGTCGACACCGCCAACAAGCAATAACCCGAGCCAACAACTAGCGGCAGCAAACGAACGCCTCGAAGGACCGATAGAATCGTCGGGAAACCAAGCGCGACCTGCCGAACCTGCCGAAAATCAACCGGAGAAGACCATGGGCCGTCATACCTACGAAGGCGAGAAGCTAAAAGTCCACTACGACACCCGGACCTGCATTCACGCCGCGACGTGCGTACGCGGTCTGCCGGCAGTCTTCAATCCGAAGAATAAGCCCTGGGTTGCTGTCGATAATGCCGACGTCGAGGATTTGACCGCAGTGATTGAAAGCTGCCCGACCGGCGCTCTGCGCTATGAGCGCAAAGACGGCGGCCCAGAGGAGCAGCCGGCGGCTGAAAATACCGTCCGCATCGCCGCTGACGGCCCCGTTTACCTGGCCGGCAATCTGCGCATCACCGATAGCGCGGGCAAGACCGTGAGCCAAACGCGAGCCGCGATCTGCCGCTGCGGCGCCTCACATCTCAAGCCCTTCTGTGACGGCAGCCATAACAAAGCCGAGTTCACCGATCCGGGTGTCGTCGGCACGGCCAATGCGAAAGACGCCGAGGCCGGGCAGTCGGCACTCGAAGTCAGCGTGCTCGCTGATGGGCCGGTGATTCTCGCGGGACCCTATCGGGTTCTCGACGCCGAGGGTGAGTCGAAGCTCGAAACCGGTCGTGGCTCGCTCTGTCGCTGCGGTGCATCGCAAAATAAGCCCTTCTGCGACGGGCAGCACAAAGCGACCGGTTTTCAAGACACTGGCGTGCTCGCCGACTAGGAGGCTGTTGCGTATAGAAGCGCACGGCGCCTTTCGGGCGGCGCAAGGTCCCCGCGGCGTTGCATTTTCGACGAATACAACCGGCTCGGCCTGACTCAGAATTTGCGCATCAAGCCGACGACAACGCCCTGCACTTTCACTGAGGCGGCGGGCAGACGCAGCGGCTTCATATTCGGATTCGCGGGCTGTAGACGCACCACATCGCCTTCGGGATAGAAACGCTTCAAAGTGGCGGCATCGCCGTCGATCAAGGCGACGACCATCTCGCCGGGGCGCGCTTCTTCGCGCCGCAGAACAACGACCAGATCCCCGTCGTGAATGCCTTCATCGATCATCGATTCGCCAGCCACGCGCAGCACGTAATGATCCGCGGCATCACCGCCGAATAAGTGGCCGGGCACCGCCATTTCCTCACGACCAGGCAAGGCCTCGATCGGCTGGCCGGCTGCGATCTCGCCGAGGAAGGGGACTTCGGCCTCAGTGCGCGTGACCCCAGGTACGGCGCGCAGCAGCTCGAGTCCCCGCTTCTGATTCCAGTCGCGGTGCAGATAGCCCTTCTGCTGCAAGAGCTTCAGGTGCTTATAGACCGTACCGAAGGACGAATAGCCAAACTCATCGCGGATCTCCCGGTGGGTGGGGGAAATTCCATGGCGCTGTTGATATTCGGCGATGAATTCGAGAATCTCTTTCTGTCGCTCGGTAAGATAAGTGCCGCGTGGAGGCGAAGTAGACATAAAGGGAGTGTAGGCGGCAATCCAGCGTAAGTCAAGGCAGCCACCGGGAATCGATCTCAGGTCGATGCCATGTCGATTCAAGGTCGATGGAACATAGACCCGCGAGCGCTGCTAAACTCTCGCGGAGGCGGCTCGACGATCGGCATGACCGCTCGCCATTTCTGAGCTTCAGGCCCGATCGTATGGAAACGGGTGAGAGGATTCGGGGAGTTCGAGACCGCAGGAGAAGGTATGTCCGGTCACGTTCTCGATATCGATCAGCTCCTGACTATCATGACCAAGCAGGGGGCTTCAGATCTCCATCTGAAGCCCGGGCGCCCGCCCCTGCTACGGATCAATGGCAAATTGCTGCCACTCAAAACCGACCCGCTATCGATCGACGATATGCAACGGGTGGTCGACCGAGTGGTGCAAAGGGAAAACCAGAAGCGCAAGCTCGAAGAGACCATGTCGGTCGATATCGGCTATGGCGTGCCCGGCGTGGCTCGTTTTCGCGGCAATATCTACACCCAACGCAGCCATTTCGCCGGTGTCTTCCGCCGCGTGCCCTTTGAATGCAAATCTCTGGAAGAGCTCGATCTGCCGAAAGTGCTCTTCGATTTCTGCAAGCTCCATATGGGATTGGTGCTGGTCACAGGTCCCACCGGCAGTGGCAAATCGACATCGCTGGCGGCGATCATCAAATGGGTCACGGCACATCGCCCGGTGCACATCATCACCATCGAGGACCCGGTCGAATTCCTCTTTCAAGACAGCATGGCGTCGATCTCCCAACGCGAGCTCGGCACCGATACAGTGGCCTTTGACGAAGCCCTGCGCAATGCCATGCGCCAGGATCCCGATGTGATTATGGTCGGCGAGATGCGGGATCCCGATACCATCGGCACCGTGATCACAGCCGCTGAAACCGGCCATCTGGTCTTTTCGACGCTACATACCAATACCGCCACGCAGACCATCGACCGCATTCTCGACTCATTCCCCGCCGACCAACAATCCCAGGTGCGCGCTCAGCTGGCGCAGGTCTTGGCCGCTGTCGTCTCGATGAAGCTGGTGCGCCGCAAGGATGGCAAAGGCCGCGTCGCGGCGCTCGAAATCCTGCGCAACTCGCCGAAAATCGCCAAAATGATCGAAAAAGGCGAAACCCGCGAGCTGCACGAAGAGCTCGAAGGTTCAGTTGGCTTCTATCGCATGCAGACCATGAATCAGTCGCTCCTAGCTCTCTTGGTGCACGATGTGATCACCTACCAAGAGGCCATCGATCAGTCGCCTGACCCGGATGATCTGTCGCTCAAGCTGCGACGTCTATTCCCCAATTTGGAGAAGAAAGGAGAGAGCGACGTGTCGAGCGCCGACTTCGCAGAGATTCAAGAGTTGATGCAGTTCCGCAAGCTCTATGAAGAGCAAGAAGTGAAGAATAAGGAAACTCTCGGTTCCAAAGCCGAGCAGATCCAATATTTGGAGCAAACCGTCGCCGACCGTGAGGAGCAGATCCGCCAGACTGAGGGACGCCTGCAAGAGATGCGCCAGGAAGCTGAGAAAATGCGTGCTGATTTCAGCCGCGTCCAGGACGAGATGAACCAAAAGATGATGCAAGCGCGCGAGCGCATTCGCGAGCTCAACCAACGTCTCGCCGGTGGCGGCGGTGGTGGTGCTGCACCCGCGGCGGACCGCAAATCCGGCATCTTCCGCTGAGCCGATACTGGAGCCTTCGCCGCGCGATGTGGGCAAAAATACGCTCGGCGGGATTATTCTCGATCTTCGGGCTTCTACTCTTCATCTTCGCCGTACCCGGTGAAGCTTCGACCCTGCGCCGCTCCCTCGGGGGCGGCATGGTGGCGACGCTCACCGACGACGATCAGCTGCTGGTCGAAGCTGCGCCGCTGCAAGGCGAGGGGCTGTGGGCATTCACCCGCCGACTGACTGGCTCGACCGCGGCTGTCGAGCAGATCTCGCGGTTGAATAAACGTCCGCGGCGCCTGCTTTCCGGCGTGCGCTATAAGGTGCCCTTTGCAGCTTTGCGCGAGCCTTTGCAGGTGCAGGTGATCCAGGTTCTCTTTGCCGACGATGAGGCGACGCCTGAAGGCTGGAGACATCGCATTCCGAAAGGCCGCTCCCCGACCCTGTGGCGGGTTTCAGAATGGTTCACCGGCAGCGGCAGCGACTTTTCTGCTCTCGGCAAAGTGAATGGCCTGGATGGCGACTATGCGCTGCGCGAGGACCAAATCATCCTGATCCCCGAAGCTCTGTTGGCGCCCCATTTTCGCCGTCTATTACCGCCGCCCGGAGCCCTGGCAGAGGCAACACCGGAAGCCACACCAGGGCCGCCAGGGCAAGAGCCGAATCGGCAATCCAGCACGCCGATATTCGGCCGGTCGAGTGATGGCCAACTGCGCTACGGAACGGGCGACGATGGCCAATATGCCGTCTACCGGCTCAAACGCGGTGAGGCGCTCTATTCAGCCGTCGTCGTACGCTTCACCGGTATCGTGGCGGCCAAAGAAGTCAACGACGTGGCGGCGGATCTGGCGCGCCGCAACGGTATTGCCGATGTCACCGATATGCCGATTGGTCAGAGAGTGCGCCTGCCGCTCGACCTTCTGCTGCCGGAATATCTTCCGGGCGAGGATCCGCGGCGCCAGGAGTGGGAGAAGAATCGCGCGGAGAGCGCCAAATACAGCAATACCGTCAACGCCTCCAGGCTCGAAGGCATCACGGTGATTCTCGACGCTGGCCACGGTGGCGAAGATCCTGGCGTGAACCATAAGGGCACCTGGGAGAGCGTCTATGTCTACGATGTGATGCTGCGAGCCAAGCTGCTGCTCGAGGAATCGACCGCGGCTCGCGTCGTGCCGACCACCCGCGATGGTCAGAATTTCCGCCTGGTCGATAAAGACGTGCTGCCGCGCTCACGCCGGCATGTGGTTCTGACCTCACCTGAATACGTCATTCGAGACACCAAAGTCTCGGCGAATCTGCGCTGGTACCTCGCCAATAGCCGACATCGGCGCGCGATCAAACAAAGCGGCGATGTCGGCAAGACGCTCTTCATCTCGCTGCACGCCGATTCCCTGCATCATTCCCTGCGCGGTGCCATGGTCTACGTGCCAGCAACCGATTTGACGCGCGGCGAATACGGCAAGACCGGCTCGGTCTACTCGGCCCGTCGCGAGGTCAAGGAGCAACCGCGGGTCAGCTTCTCGTGGAAAGAACGCACCCGCAGCGAAGGTTTTTCGCGCCAATTCGCCGAGCAGATCTTGCGCTCTTTCAAGCAGAATGGCCTGCCGGTTCATAAAGAGAAACCGATCCGCGACCGCATCATCCGCTGCCGCCGCTGCCGCGCCTTCGTGCCGGCAGTGATCCGTCGCAATGCGGTACCCGCCAAGGTGCTGCTCGAGATCTGCAATATGAATAATGCCGCGGATCGCAAGCTGCTGCGGACTCGAGAGTTCCGCCAGAAAATTGCGCAGGCGTTGGTCGACGCGATCCTCGAGTATTATGGTCAGCCGGGCCTTTCCGATTCGCCGCCGCGTGTCGCGGCGGTGAGTGATCGATCGAGCGAGTGAATTCTTGGCGTTCGAATTTCAACCCAGGAACTCAATCGCCAGCGCCCTGGTCGAAGCTCCTATGAGCGGTGACGACGGGTCGCCGCCTGGATGAAGAGGCCTGGAGCAAGAGGTTCTAGCAGTAGCGTGGAGAGCGAAACGATGAACGCGGCGGCGGCCCACGAAACCACCAGTGATGCGAAGACGCCCGGCCGCGACCTCGCGACCCGCCATGCCTATGGCGATGAGACCGCCTTTGCCGAAATCTACCGGCGCTACGGCGGCATGGTTTTCAACCTCTGTTTTCGCATGTCGGGACGCGGCGAGGAAGCCGAGGATCTAACCCAAGAGGTCTTCATGCGCATTCACCGGCATCTGGGCCGTTTCAATGGCCGCTCTTCGCTCAAGACCTGGATCTACCGTGTGACCCTGAATCATTGCCGCAGCAAATTATCCCGCAAGCGCTATGCCATGGCCCCGCTGGCCGAGGAAGTCGAAGAAGGCGGTGTGCACCTCAAGGACACCAAACGGGGACCTGAAGAGCGCAGCCTGGCGCAGGATGCCGCGCGTCAAGTGGCGGCCGGCCTGCTCAGTGTCAAGCCGAAATATCGTGAAGCTGTGATCCTGCGAGATATCGAAGGCCTCGCCTATGATGAGATTGCCGACGTGCTGAAAGTCCGTATCGGCACCGTTCGCTCGCGCATTGCTCGCGGACGCGATCAGCTACGCCGCGCGCTCACGCCTAGAGGAGATCAATCGTGAGTCCCTCCGAAAGCCACGTCGAGATGCTTTCCGCCTATCTCGATGGCGAGCTGCCGAATGAAGAATCCACACGGGTCGAGAAGCGACTCGAGTGCGACCCCGAGTTGCGCCGTCAACTCGCGGGCCTACGTTCGATCACCAGCGACCTCGCCCACCTCGAACGCCTGGCGCCGCCGTCGACCTTGGGCCAGGATGTCGCCCGCCGCATCGCTCTTGCCGGCGAAAAGAAAAGCCTGCTCGATCGCATCGAAAATGGTCTCTCCGGCGCCCAACAGCAATCGAATATTTTCTTGATGTTCGCCGTCATCCTGGCCCTGGCGACGATCATGTATTTCTTCTCCGAGGGCCTCGAACGCAATAAGCTGACGCCGGTGGTTTTCAACGACCCGGCCGGCGCCCCCAATGCCGCTGAGATCGACGCCGCTTCGACCATCTTCGTCGCCGAGCGATTTTTCCAACGTCAGGGCGAGTTGTGGATCGAAGAAGGCCTGAGCGAGCAGGAGATCGCGGTCGCGCGCCTTATCGACCTCGAAAAAACTCCGGCATGGATTGTCGAACGACCGGAGCTGCGCGGTATTGCGCTGCTCGGCCGAGCGGTATTCCGCCTCGATGGCGAGATCGTAGAGCTGAGCTCCAAGCTCGAATCACCGCCGACGCGCGGACCCGGTTAGAATCACGTCCGGCCCGGCAATGGATCTGGATCCGCCAGACCGTCCAGCCAGGCTTGGCAGGATATCGAACCCGGATGGGCGCATTTTTCAACAGCATCTGCATCCCCGGCGAGCGGCCGGAAGAGGTGCGTGGCGCTCTCGAGCGATGGCTTGCGATGCGCGGCTATCGGCTGTCTCAAGAACCACCACTTTTCGATCTCGATATCGAGTCGGAAAGAAGCGCTTTCATCGTCTGGAATCAGCAATGGACAGTGCTTTTCTTCAGCCAATGGGAGGAAGAGCGGCGATTGATTCGTGAGCTGCAATCCCAATTGGCGCCAGTGCTCTATCTCTGGGTCTACGATAGCGATGTCTGGGGTTGGGATCTCTTCGGCCAGAGCGGTTTTGTCTCCTCTTTTTCCTCCGATCCCCGCGATACCGTGAGCTTCAAGGAGGAAGCCTCGGGAGAAGAGCGGCCCACGGCAGATCCCGCGGCACTCGGCGCAGCGCTCGGCCTCGACGCCAAAATCGTCGCGCGCATCGAGCAGATTCAGCGGCAGGGTGCCGCCTTCAAAGAAGATACCTGCCGCAAGCTCTGCGAGCTCTTGGGCGTCGAGCCGGCGCTCGCCAGCTATGACGAGCTCGAAACCGGCGCCCTGGGCAACCGGCTCGACGATTGGCAGAGCAGTCAGTGGATGTACTTTCACTACGATGCCGCGCGAGCCTCTTTCGACGGCGAGCTCGACCTCCACGCGCTCGAGCTCGATGACGCCCATCGAGTGAGCGTCTACGGCCCGCGTCCAGTCGAGATCTCACCGGAGTTGCTGGCCGAGATGGAAGAGATGCGACGCAAAGCCCGGCGCACGATGCTCCTGCTCAAGCCCATCTCGTGGCTCGCCGGCGGCTGGCGACGTCTACGCTCGACGCTCTACCGCCCGGCAGCCAAAAAGCCGGCGCCAAAAGATGACGGGCCGGCTTCGGTCATCGATATCCGACGCACTGAGACCCAGACCAGGCATCAGATCGTGAATCGCCGACACGCCGTGCGGATGCTTCTGCCCCAGGGAGTCGAGCCGCTCGAGGTCTCGGGCAAGCCAGCCTCGGTGACGTCTTTCCGCGTCGGCTCGACCATCGTCACCTGTACCGCGCGCCGGCTGCGACATCTGAGCGAAGTCCTGCGTCCGCCCTCGCGTTGCACGGTCGAGCGCGACGAGCGCTATCAAGTCGGCAGCCTCAAGGCCCGCCACGTGCTCTTCCGCATGCCGGCTTCACGCTTCGTGGTCTCGACGGAGCCGCGCTTTCTGGCTCTTCATGTCGTGCAGACTCACCGTGCTCTCTATGTTTTCCTCTACCGCTACGAAGGCGCGATCGACGAGTGGGAAGAAGCGTCCATCCGGGCCGCCGTCGCCAGCTTCCGGGCTGAAGAAGAAGGCCGGCGCACGGGTTAGCGCCGATCGCTCTGCTACCATGCTGCTGAGAAATACTCGATGAAGCTGATCATCCAGATTCCGTGCTTCAACGAGGAGAAGCACCTGCCGGCGACCCTGGCCGACTTACCGCGTTCTCTCGAAGGCGTGGACCGAGTCGAATTCCTGATTATCGACGATGGCTCGATGGATCGCACGGCCGAGGTGGCAAAGGAGCACGGAGCTCATCACCTGGTGCGCCATACACGCAACCGTGGGCTCGCTGCGGCTTTCAGGACCGGTATCGATGCCTGCCTGCATCTCGGTGCCGACATCATCGTCAATACCGATGCCGACAACCAATATACGGCCGCGGATATCCCTCAGCTGATCGCGCCCATCGTGGCGGGTGAGGCCGATATCGTGGTCGGTGATCGACGCACGGATTCGGTGACATATTTTTCACCGACCAAGAAAAGGCTGCAACGCCTGGGCAGCTTCGTCGTGCGCCATCTATCCCGGACCCGAGTGCCGGATGCGGTAAGCGGCTTTCGTGCTGTCTCGCGCGATGCGGCTCGTCGCATCAATGTGCTTTCCAACTTCAGCTATACGATCGAGATGCTGATTCAAGCCGGCAATAGCGGCATTGCGGT
>JAOBYG010511053.1:0-27108 GCA_025403545.1 Epizoanthus stellaris | reverse complement strand
CTTTCTCTTGGTTTGTCTATTGAAGGTTGTACAAAGTCGGCGACCGAAAGGCCATTGAAGGTTTTGAGACCTTTCTGGCGGGATCGATTCAAAGTGAGTTGAGACATCTGATTTGTCGGCGACCGAAAGGCCATTGAAGGGTTTGAGACTTTCATCGCTCGCCGACCGACTCGGGTCCCCTAGATCGTGTCGGCGACCGAATGGCCATTGAAGGGTTTGAGACCCTTTCTCCTGCGTGTGTCGGTTGTAGTGCTTCGCCGTGGTCGGCGACCGAAAGGCCATTGAAGGGTTTGAGACTTTCTGTAAGTAAGGCACGGTTTCGATGGAATAAAAGTCGGCGACCGAAAGGCCATTGAAGGTTTTGAGACCTTTCTTCAAGGCTCCTTCTCTAACGGTTGCTTCAGGGTCGGCGACCGAAAGGCCATTGAAGGGTTTGAGACTTCTTGAGTTCGATCGGGCCGAGGTCGAGGCTCTTGCGTCGGCGACCGAAAGGCCATTGAAGGGTTTGAGACCCTTTCTCACCGGCTTGTTGGGCGGCAGTGAGGATCGTCGGCGACCGAAAGGCCATTGAAGGGTTTGAGACTCCTTTCTTCATCGAGGGCAGAGAGTCGCAGCCAGCCCTGTCGGCGACCGAATGGCCATTGAAGGGTTTGAGACTCCGGAAATGTTCAGGTGAGAGCGGCGAACTCCCTCATGTCGGCGACCGAAAGGCCTTTGAAGGCTTTGAGACCTTTCTGTTGTTGAAGGTTTGGACGGTCAACGTGACCATCGTCGGCGACCGAAAGGCCTTTGAAGGGGTTGAGACCTTTCTGCTCGCTTGAATCCCGATTTCGCGGCGACATTGTGTCGGCGACCGAAAGGCTTTTGAAGGTTTTGAGACCTTTCTTGCTGTTCATTCCGCGTCTTGCTGAACGAGTTCGTCGGCGACCGAAAGGCCTTTGAAGGTCTTGAGACCTTTCTCCCGTCAAGTTGGGGTTTGCCGGCGCCGACGTCGGCGACCGAAAGGCCTTTGAAGGTTTTGAGATCTGCTGTAGACGACTCCGAAAGCGGCTTCGTCGTCGGCGACCGAAAGGCCATTGCGGATCCAAGGTGCCAGCCATTTCTTGAAGAACGGAAGTGCCCGATCCAAGGTGCATCCAAGGTGCCAGCCACTTCTTGAAGTTGAGGGGCGATCCAAGGTGCCAGCCACTTCTTGAAGGCCGCCCGCCTCTTGGGCCGGCGATCCAAGGTGCCCGCCCCCAAGATGTGCCTGGCACCTTTCCCGCCCGCCCGGCCGCCCAGCCAAGGAAGTGGTTCAACTCCCGGCGAAGGCTAGAGGCCGATAGCGATCCGACTGCGAATAGACCGCGTCGTAAACCGGTGGGGATGGCTTCGCCGGTTCCGAAAAGATGATGGCTGCCAAGATCCGGCCGACGCCGGGCAGCTGACAGAGACGAAGAGAGTCTGGATCCTTCTCTACCGTTCGAGAAATTTCTTCCCCAAGCTTCTCGATTCGCTGGGAGAAAAGGACGACTCGATCAATCTCCTGATGGGTAATAGGCGGACTCTCGGATCCTGGAACCATCGAGCCAAGTCCACCGAATCGGCGTTTCGCACGGTCCACGGCGAAACAGGAGTACAGGGGATGTCAGAAAACGACCGCCTGGCGCGAAGACTCCTATGAAGCTCTGGATTCGGTTGATCTTCCCGGCTCCTCCCCGGTTCGGACCGTCACGGTAGCGGATACAGGACGCAGGGAGCGGCTCGGCGACTTGATCAGCGAATTGAGTCCAGGTTGAGAAGAATGACTACTGGAAAGGCTGTAATACATGCAACATTCAGATTTTCTTCAAGGATCCCTTCGAGCCATCTTGAGGTCACTGATACTCTCAATTTGGTACCTCGCCTCTTTGCCCACGGCTTCAGACGCCGCCGAAAACTGCGAGACCGGCTATGTCCCGGTCGGGACGACTCAGGCCGTGAAATGTACCAATGAGCATGGGGTCTCGCATAACGCGACTTCCGAGTGCGTCGGGACTCCAGGCGGATGCTGCAGCAAGTTCGAGATGATAGCTGTAGCGAGAAAAGCGTGCTGGGACCAGCACGGCGAAATTGCGATCGTTGTTCCGGAAAAATTGCTTGACGGCAGATTCGGCTTAGATTGGCTCGTAGGCACAGCGAGCCTGTCCGGCTTCGATGATCAGCGTTTTTTCGCTGTGCTTTCTCCGCGATTTCTCGTACACCAGGGAAGAAACACCAGGCTGTCATTTACCATCCCCATTCTGATAGCCACCGGCACCTACAGTCTCGATTCGCTGGGGATAGCCGAGAGCGTTCTGGGCGAGGGAAACAATGAAGTCTTGCCGGAACAGGCGGCTCTTCGGTCACTGCGTGTGGGTCCAACCTGGGGGCTGGTACCCAGCGCTGAGCTTACTTTTGGTGCCTTCTCGAAATTTCAAACGTCAGTCTTCGCGGGCGCTGGATTCAGGTATCAGCCAGGCGATACTGTCACGCGGAATGGTGTCCGTAGCAGCATCTCATCATCCACGGAATTGTTGCTGAGCTACGGATTCGCTCTGAACTACCGACTGAGCCGCAGGACTGCATTACGTTTCGAGGCGAGGGCGATGAGCGTATTGGGGGAAGATCGTGCCGTTCATGCGGGCAATGAGTCTCTACCTTTCTTGGAATCGGATACGGATACCGGGTTGGCTCTTTCCATCGGGACGTCTTTCTCTTTCTGACGCCTTGCCGCCAAACGGCCTGACGTCTTGTTGTAAGTGGACCGGAAGAGCCAAATCGTCCCTTCATGGCTGGAGTCAAGACCGTTCAGAAAGGCCATCGATTCCCTCGCTGTGTCGCCGGAGAAGGTAGTTGTCCTCCGGAGTCGGTGGAATTCAGCTCGCCAAAGCACCGACTTCGATTCGCTGGCCTGGCTTAGGAATGACGTCGGCAAGCTGGACGAAGATCCTGCAACCTTTGAGCGTTGCTCGCGTTCCCCTCTGCTGTTGGCCTCGACTCTTTGAAACCACCGCGAGGGAAGCATGCAAGAAGCTGAATTGGATTTGCCCCGATGTCTTGGCTCCGCCGTCCGGCGCCTGATGATCGTTTTTTTATTGCTGGCGGCCGGCCAGGCGATGGCCGACTCGGGCGTCGAGCCGGTTGCTGATCTCGATGAGCGGTTGCGGGCTCTGCACGCCGAATCTGACTTTCCTGGCTTTGCCGTCGCCATTGTCGACCGGGAACGCGGGACGGTTTATCAGCGTGGTTTCGGCCTGGCCGACCGCGAATCATCAAAACCTTTTACCGCGGATACGGTGCTCAATATTGGCTCGGTGAGCAAAACATTTATCGGCTTGGCGTTGATGCAGGCGGTCGAGAAGGGGCAGGTGGACCTGGATGCACCGGCTGAGCGCTACCTCGGTTTTCCGCTGCGGAATCCGCGTTTTCCCGAGATTGCCATCACGCTGAGGCATCTGGCCACTCACACCTCAGGCATCAAGGATCGGGTGTCGATCTATCGGCAGGCCTATTCCGAGGGCTTTGAGCCTGCGATGAAGCTCGGCGACTATATGCGTTCATATCTCGAACCCGCGGGGCGTTGGTATAACCGTCGTAATTTCGGCAAACGGGCACCGGGTGATGCCGAGGACTATTCAAATATCGGCGCTGCCTTGGCCGCCTATATTCTCGAAAAGGCGACGGATCAGCCCTTCGACGAGTTGACCACCGCGTCGATTCTCAAGCCTTTGGCCATGGACGATTCCGGTTGGTCCTATGCCGCCATCGATCTCGAAGCTCACGCGACGCTCTACGATGGTGGCGAGAAGGTTGAGCCCTACACTTTGGTCACTTATCCCGATGGCGGGCTCCGCACCAGTGCCACAAGCCTTGGGCGCTACCTGGCGGCGATTCTCGGTGGTGGCGTTTTGGGTGAGACCCGGCTCTTGAAAGAATCCTCGGTGGCGGCCATGGTGGCGCCGCAATTCGATCCCGAGAATCCCCCACAGGGCTGGGGGGAGAAAAACTCTGGCATCTTCTGGAGCATCGATGAGAAGGGCCTGATCGGTCATACGGGCGGCGACCCGGGCATTACGAGCGTCATGGCGTTCGATCCTGATTCGGGCCGCGGATGGTTATTCCTCACCAATTGCGAGCTTGGCAAGAAGACCGGGGGGCAGTTCCGGGAGATCTGGAGCCTGCTGAAAGCTATGCCCTGATTGACGATCAAGCGCTGGCACCCGCCAGCTGGCGCCGCAGGCTTTCGACGCGTTCTCGAACCTCGGCGTGCTGGCTCAGCGTCTCTGGCTCCGGGGTGAGCTCGATATCGATCTCGGCCAGGAGCTTGCTCGCCTCGTCTTGAGCTTGACGGGCACCGGCGAGATCTCCCGTCTGAGCGCGTAGCTCGCCGACCAGTGCCATCGATGCGGCGAGCTGGGTCTGGTAGACCGGGTGGTCGGCGTCATCACCGGCGATTCGACGCAGTGTCGCCAGCGCGCGCTCCGCCGATTCCAGGGCCGCTGGTCGATCGCCCCGCGCCAGCTCCAATTCGGCCTGGGCGTCATAGGCTGTCGCCAGCCCATCGAGCCAGGATGTCGAGGCGATCTCGGTGCGGGCCAGCAAGGCCTCCTGGACTTCGATCGATCGTGCGTAGGCCCCGGCCGCGGCGTCGATCTCTCCTTCGTCGAGCTTGAGGTTGCCTCGGCGTAGCAACTCCCACCCGAGACTATGCGCCCAATTGCCGTTGTCCGGCTCGAGCTGGACCAGGATCTCGAAAATGCCGAGGGCTTCGCCGTTTGTGGCGCTTGCTTCGGCGTGACGACCGGCGGATCTATAAGCGGCCGACAAGCCATGGCCGAGCAGGACCGCCAAGCGCAGGCGATAGAGGGCCGCACCGGGCTGGTCGGACGATCCAAGGTGCCAGCCATTTCTTGAAGAGGACGATCCAAGGTGCGGACGATCCAAGGTGCCAGCCATTTCTTGAAGGCACTTTTTGGCAATATTGACGGTAGCGGTCGTCGAAGGCATCCATAAGTTCCTTCTCCTCGTGGGCGACGCCGATGGCGATGTAGACGGTCATGCCGCTGACGAAGAGCGGCCGGCCGAGGCTCATGCCGGGCGCCGACCAGAAGGCTATGATCATGCTGGTCATCTGCGGAAGGTGCACCATGCAGCGGATGGCGCACCATGTGATACAAGAGCGGCGCGACGGATCGGCCTTATGACGGCTTGGTTCTCTCAGATGCTGAAGGCTTGTTGCAGGCCGAAGAGATCGAAGTGATTGATCAACACATAGGTACCGGACACTTCTTGGTGCAGCGGCCATCTCGTCGTCGAGTTAGGGGAAGAAGGCGAGCCGGGAGAAGAATCGTCATCACCATTTTGGCGACATAACCTAGGGTCAGTTGGGTCGGGGTTCGCCTGGGTATTCAGTTTTTTCCCGGCTCCATGCGACTTTCGAGCCTCGCTTTGCGCGTCAATAAGAAAGCCAATCTTGAAATATGGCGGTGCCGCGCGGCGGTTACCACCGGATCGGAAATTTCTGAAATCTGCTTTTCTCTTTCTTTCTCGAGGTTTTTCGATGGGCGTTTCGACAGAAAATTGGGCTATGATGCCCGTAGAGCACGCGATTGTTCAGATGAATGTCTTGGCAGCACCGCCGTACACGTAGTGTCTGCCTTGCTTCGATCCAGCTACGATAGGGATCGGTTTTTCTTCTGAACGGCAGAAGTATGGCGACAACTAGTATTTAGGAGAGTGACATGCGATCCCTTGTTGGAGGACGATCTGTGAGATTCGAGCGATGTATGCGTTGGCATGAGATGAAAAACAAATCTATCCGGATGATCGTGACCTTGCTGGTCGCCGGCTGCGCGTGCGCCACGCTCGCCGCGCCTTTCGGAAATCGAGACAGCCAGCAACTCGACCTGAATTCGATGGTTCAAACCGCCGGCGGCTTGGAAGTGATGAGTGCCCCAACCGTGTCCACGGCGCCCGCCCCTTCTGCAGCCACGCCCATCGCAGAGAATCAAGACCTCAGCGCCGAAGGCATTCCGGAAGCCTCCGCCGAAGATTCCTCTGCGAAGTGCCATAAGACCTTCAGCGACCACGTTGGCACCGGCACTTGGCCGGTCTGCTACGGCACACCGGCTTCATGTTGATCTCGACCTCTTGATATTGCAAAATGAGAACGAAAAATGGGAAAAGATATTTCTTCTGGGAGGTTTGGGGAGATGACAATCAAGGATACGAACCAATCTCGAATCCACGTCGCAGCTCTGATGGCGATTCTGCTCTTGGGTGCAGGTCTTTGCAAAGCGCAATCTCTCAGTGATCGAGAGTGCACACGGGTCGGACTAAACCCGCTGATGACGCCACTCTGGATGGTTTCCGGCGAATGGATTTCGGATCGATCGATGGTCTGGGTCGACGCCTTTGGCAAAGAAGTGCTCGAGGTTGACGCCGTCACCGGAGA
This sequence comes from Epizoanthus stellaris, assembly GCA_025403545.1. Classification (NCBI taxonomy): domain Eukaryota; kingdom Metazoa; phylum Cnidaria; class Anthozoa; order Zoantharia; family Epizoanthidae; genus Epizoanthus; species Epizoanthus stellaris. The sequence goes on along the minus strand of JAOBYG010511053.1, from coordinate 20,654 downwards.
GATCTTCAAGCTATTACTGCCCTGGCAAGACGAGCTCGAGAAGCGCTGGAATACCCAGCTGAAGGCGCGAGCAAGAAAAGAAGGTGTCGGGCGGCCATTGCCCCAAGGCCCAGTGCGGGTGCGCAAGCAGGACGAACGGTTGCTATTCGAATACGCAGTGCCAAGCTCGACGATTGAATTGGAGCGTTCTGCCTACAAAGCAGAAGGCCTCGGCCAGGCCTTGGACTCGCCGCTCGACGCCCTCGAGCAGAGCGAAGTCAATCTCATGAACAGCCGGGTCTCCGTGTCCTCGGCCAGGGCCGCCTGGCGTGAGAAAGCGATCTCGGCGACGCCTCCTCAGATCCACTCGACCTACCAATTCCAGGAAGTCGCCGACGGGCACCTCGCCTTCGCCTCCGTCCGGATTCCGCAGCCCGGACAGAAGCCACCCCTCGACTTCAAGGAATCCTTCGTCTTTATCACCGGCGACACCTTCACCGACTTGATGCCTGATCTGGGGCGCTTTGGCGTCGACGACATGACGCCGAGCCAGATTCGGCAACACCAACTCTTCTACATGCCCTATCTTGCCGAGGCTAGTGGCGTCGGTTACGCATTGCTCTTTGGAGAGAAGCCGAAGCTAGTGCGCTATGCGCCCGATGGAGAGTTGACGGTATTGTCGCTTCCTGGCGACCTATCACGGCCGATGCTCCGCCCGGATCCGAGCCTGAGCCCGCTCGAGAACGACATACGGGATTACCTGAAGATCGAGCGCTCGGATATGGCGATGGGCCTCTACGCCGTGAACGAGCGCATTTTCGTACTCGCCAAGAATTCAGCTCCCGGAGGCAACGTCGCCTGGTGGATGATCGAGCTCGATCCCCTCACCGGCGAGGTGCGCCGACGCCTTCAGCTTCCAGCTCGAGGCGACGCCGAGCATCTCACCTTGATCCCTGGCCCCGTCCACGTCGCGATTGTCGAAAAAAGCGCCGTGCAGATGCTCAACGACCGGCTCTATTTCGAGACTTTGTCGGTGGCGACTTTTCCAACGGGCTGGCTCACCACTCGCAACGAGATTTGGAATCCACTCCTCGGCTCAACCGCCGTGGCCTGTCAGTAGCGAGCGATGACATTGAACCCGCAGGTCGTCCTACATGCTGACTCGCGGAAGAAGAGGCTCTGGAGCGCGTCCTTTGCTTTCCTGGGCCTTCTCCTTTCCCTGACTCGGCCGGCGCCGGCCCAAGTCATCGAGTCCTTCAGCATCGACAGCGAAGCCACTCGCTTCGTCTACCAGATCTTCGAGCAAGCCAACACCGACGGGAATCCCCGAACTTGGGTCGCCACGTCTTCCGGTCTCCTTCGCCAGCAGGATTCGTTCCTCGATCTTTGGAAGCAAGGAGTCAAGGTTCATCGGATCGCAGCATTCGACGACCGCCTGTGGTTCGCAACCGCCAATGGGCTCCGATCTCAAGACTGGACACCCGTGGCGTCCACCGGACGTCCCAACCCTGAACCCGGCGCACCGTTCACGACGTTGGTCGCCACCGAACAGGCTCTGTGGGCGGGGGGCCACGGTCGACTGGTCTATCTGCTGCGCGATGGAACCCAACGATCCATCGGGGTCGCGGGCACGGTCAACGCAATTGTGCCTGTAGGTTCCGTGCTCGGTCAGCCGAGTCATCTTTGGGTCTCCACCACATCAGGGATCTATCGTGTCGACCTTCCGGGCGATCTCCAACTGACCCAGGTCGCGGATGAAGATCCTCATCCGGTGATTCAGCATCCGCGTCTCCAGCTCATCGATCTGGCTGCGACAGCGGATCGGATTTGGTTCGTCGAGAGCTACGAGGGTCCGCGTGGTGGCCAGACCTTCATGCGACTCCACGAAATTCCCGTGAGCACGCCACTGGGCCCCAAGACCTCCGTGCAAGACCGGCTGTTGACGGTGGATCGCATCGATAGCGACGAACTATGGGTCTGCAGAGAGGAATCGGACGGCTCCATTGCGGTTCTTGCGGGCCGAATCGATCCGGCCGGTGACGATCTCCGCTTCGCACGGATCGACGTTCCATTCGAGAAGCTCAGGATCGGGAAACCGAAGCGGCTTCTAGCCGACTCCACCCGTCGCGGTGGTCTCTGGATCTGGTCGACAGCGGGCCTCTTTCGGGGTCTCGAGCATGATGCGTCGTCGTGGGCCAAGGTGGCGATTCCCGGCCTCAATCTGGCGACGGCCCAGTTCGTTCAAGAAGGCCTAGGTGGCACACTGTGGCTGAATTACCCGGCCGACGGACTTCTCCGTCTTCAGCCCGATGCCCAACTCGCCTTTCGTCTTGGCTACGAACACTTAACCATCTTTCCCGCCTGGGACTTTTCTTTGCAGTGGCTGGGGTTCAACAAGACGGGACTCCTCGCGCCGCGGAGCTCTCTGCAAATCACAGACTGCCGCTACGAAGGAGCAATCGGGCCACTCTCCGAGATCAAAGAAGAGACTTGCCGCGGCTTCAAAAAAACAGTCGCCGACAATCGCGAGCAGCGGGACGAAGCGCTGGAGAGTTGGCGAGTCGGAAAGAACCTGTCCGGGATAGGCGGGGCGGCTCCTCTCCCTACCAGCATGCCAACGGCCAAGGTGTCGACAATTCTCAAGCCCTTGCCAAACTTTCTTCCTCCCGCATTCGCCGGCGTCGCGGACAAAGACGGAAACCAAAGCTCTGTCGATTTCGTCATCATTTATTTGGGGTGGCAATTCCTGCTCTCGGTCGGTCTCATTTTCCTAGTCATTGCGCCTTGGGCGCGAGGCTTCGTCTTCTCGGTGTTGGAAGTCATCTTCGGGACGCGAATAGGCATCGTGGCGCTCCGGACTCAGCACTTTCGGAGGCTCTACCTGAGGCGCTATGTTCGCGGTGCACTGGAAAGTATCCGCTTCGAATCCATGGCCTCAGGAACAAGTCCGACTTGGAAAATCTTCGATGGGCTAGCTCCGGCGCTACGTAATGGGCGTTGGTTCTTGCAGCCGGTGCCTCCGAACGTTGTCGACTACCAGCCCGAGCTTTTCGAAAAGTGGGCGCTTGATCTCACCCTCAAGAAAGATCGTCACAGACTGCTTAGTGGTCTCTTACCGATGCGAGTCGACGTCGCCTTCGAAGATGACTTCGAAAGAGGTATCGTCAAGCGGCTCAAGTGCCTCGGCGGCATGGAAAAGCGCATCGCCGAGTTTATCTGGGAGCACGCGGACTTCCTCTTCATCCTCTACTCGAGTAGCGGCTGGCAAGAGGGTACGGCCGAGGAGGAGACTGCCATCGATCGCCTACTCAACTTCGTCCGCCTCCAATCCGAGGATGCGGAGGCTCGTTTCGCCATCATCGCGGGCACAGACGAAGTCGAATTCCTGCGACAGGAGCTCAAGCAGCGGCTCCGCCGCAAGGTCAAGCTCCTACCCCCGGCTGAGATCGAAGCTCGCGATCAAGATGAGAAAAAGGCTGAGGAAGGGGAGCGCAACCCTTCGGGCGGGGTGAATTCTGCCGCTCAAGATTGACCATCTTTTCAAGCCTCGCCACTCAGACCTCGGGTCATATCCGATCGAATCTGATCGACTTGAGCTACAAAAGCGAAAATGTCTTTGTAGCCGATCAAGAAGCTTCATTCGTCTCGAAGGACGGCAAGGGCATTGAGACCTCACCTTGGCTTCGAATAGCCAACGTTTGCCAGGGCGATGTGCGAATGCGAAAGGCCGGCAAGGGCATTGAGACTTCTGACGTCTATTTGATCTTGCTTTGCAACAGGATTCCGAAGATAGCTTTCAGCTCGACTTCTTCCACCGCAGGCCGGGGATCACGGCCGCTGGCACTTTTTGGCGATATTGGCGGTAACGCTCGCCGAAAGCATCCATCAGATCCTTCTCCTCGTGGGCGACACCGATGGCGATATAGACGGTCATGCCGCTGACGAAGAGCAGCCGACCGAGGCTCATATCGGGTGCCGACCAGAAGGCGATGATCATGCCGGTCATCAGTGGATGGCGCACCATGCGATAGAAGGGCGGCGTGACGAATCGAGACTGCGACGATTTCGTTTTCCTGAGATGCTGGAAGGCCTGTTGCAGGCCGAAGAGCTCGAAATGATTGATCAGGAAGGAAGAGAGCAGAACGATGCCCCAGCCGCTGAAGAAGAAGATCCAGAGCAATGTCCGAAGCAGAGATGCCTCGACATGCCAAACGGTCTGCGACAGCGGCTGCCAGAAGAGATAGGTCGCGATGAGTACCAGATTGGTCGCCAAGACGAAGGTCGCCCTTTCGGCTGCTGGCGGAATGAAGCGGGTGATCGTGGCTTTGAATGACGGTCGCGCCATGGTGCTGTGTTGGAGGCCGAAGGCGGCGATCAGCAGGACATTGATCACCAGAGCCGGCACCAATGAGAGCTCGGTGGCCGGTCCGCTGACGCTGCGCGGTACCCACAGGTCACCGACGAAGAAGATCAGGTAACTAAAGGTCAGAAGAAAGAGAAGGTAAGAAAGGCCGCTATACATCATCACCGCGCCGCGATGCCACGCCGGGGCTTCATTGCTCGTGCTCATGTTGAAGATCCTTGCAGGTCGCTTCGAAAGAGTCAGGGTTTCAAATAAGCGAAACGCGGAGAGTCACCCCTGCCGTTTCGATTTAGAAGCACTGATATCTCTTGGTTTGAAAATGTGGTTTGAAAATGTGGTTTAAAAGGTGTCGACTGGACCTACGCAAGGAAGGCATGAGACCCGCCATTCTGAATCGGTGGAGCTCAGCTCGCTCAAGCGCAGGCAAGGCTTGACATAAGCTCGACCAAGGGGGCCTGTAACCTTTGAGCGATGCACGCGTTCCCCCTGCTGTTGGCCTCGACTTTCTAAAACCACCGCGAGAGAAGCATGCAAGAAGCTGAATTGGATTGGCCTCGATGTCTTGGCTCCGCCGTCCGGCGCCTGATGATCTGCCTTTTATTGCTGGCGGCCGGCCAGGCGATGGCCGACTCGGGCGTCGAGACGGTCGATGATCTCGATAAGCGGTTGCGGGCTCTGCACGCCGTATCTGACTTTCCTGGCTTTGTCGTCGCCATCGTCGATCGTGAGCGCGGGACGATTTATCAGCGCGGTTTCGGCTTGGCTGATCGCGAGACTTCAAAACCTTTTACCGCGGATACGGTGCTCAATATTGGCTCGGTGAGCAAAACATTTATCGGCTTGGCGTTGATGCAGGCGGTCGAGAAGGGGCAGGTGGACCTGGATGCACCGGCTGAGCGCTACCTCGGTTTTCCGCTGCGGAATCCGCGTTTTCCCGAGATTGCCATCACGCTGAGGCATCTGGCCACTCACACCTCAGGCATCAAGGATCGGGTGTCGATCTATCGGCAGGCCTATTCCGAGGGCTTTGAGCCTGCGATGAAGCTCGGCGACTATATGCGTTCATATCTCGAACCCGCGGGGCGTTGGTATAACCGTCGTAATTTCGGCAAACGGGCACCGGGTGATGCCGAGGACTATTCAAATATCGGCGCTGCCTTGGCCGCCTATATTCTCGAAAAGGCGACGGATCAGCCCTTCGACGAGTTGACCACCGCGTCGATTCTCAAGCCTTTGGCCATGGACGATTCCGGTTGGTCCTATGCCGCCATCGATCTCGAAGCTCACGCGACGCTCTACGATGGTGGCGAGAAGGTTGAGCCCTACACTTTGGTCACTTATCCCGATGGCGGGCTCCGCACCAGTGCCACAAGCCTTGGGCGCTACCTGGCGGCGATTCTCGGTGGTGGCGTTTTGGGTGAGACCCGGCTCTTGAAAGAATCCTCGGTGGCGGCCATGGTGGCGCCGCAATTCGATCCCGAGAATCCCCCACAGGGCTGGGGGGAGAAAAACTCTGGCATCTTCTGGAGCATCGATGAGAAGGGCCTGATCGGTCATACGGGCGGCGACCCGGGCATTACGAGCGTCATGGCGTTCGATCCTGATTCGGGCCGCGGATGGTTATTCCTCACCAATTGCGAGCTTGGCAAGAAGACCGGGGGGCAGTTCCGGGAGATCTGGAGCCTGCTGAAAGCTATGCCCTGATTGACGATCAAGCGCTGGCACCCGCCAGCTGGCGCCGCAGGCTTTCGACGCGTTCTCGAACCTCGGCGTGCTGGCTCAGCGTCTCTGGCTCCGGGGTGAGCTCGATATCGATCTCGGCCAGGAGCTTGCTCGCCTCGTCTTGAGCTTGACGGGCACCGGCGAGATCTCCCGTCTGAGCGCGTAGCTCGCCGACCAGTGCCATCGATGCGGCGAGCTGGGTCTGGTAGACCGGGTGGTCGGCGTCATCACCGGCGATTCGACGCAGTGTCGCCAGCGCGCGCTCCGCCGATTCCAGGGCCGCTGGTCGATCGCCCCGCGCCAGCTCCAATTCGGCCTGGGCGTCATAGGCTGTCGCCAGCCCATCGAGCCAGGATGTCGAGGCGATCTCGGTGCGGGCCAGCAAGGCCTCCTGGACTTCGATCGATCGTGCGTAGGCCCCGGCCGCGGCGTCGATCTCTCCTTCGTCGAGCTTGAGGTTGCCTCGGCGTAGCAACTCCCACCCGAGACTATGCGCCCAATTGCCGTTGTCCGGCTCGAGCTGGACCAGGATCTCGAAAATGCCGAGGGCTTCGCCGTTTGTGGCGCTTGCTTCGGCGTGACGACCGGCGGATCTATAAGCGGCCGACAAGCCATGGCCGAGCAGGACCGCCAAGCGCAGGCGATAGAGGGCCGCACCGGGCTGGTCCGCCACCAGCTGGCGGTAGATCTCAGCGCCTGCCTTGAATTCGTGGATCGATGTCTCGATGTCGCCGAAGGAGTGGAAGGCGAGCATGCCGAGCTTGTAATGGGCAGTGGCTAAGGCGTGGCGAATCTCGGCTTCTGAGGCGATCGAAGCCAGCGAGCGGATGTGGGTGATCGAGCTTCGCAGTAGCTCGCCGGCGGTCTTGGCATCCCCTTGCAAGCGTCGAACTGACGCCAGGTCGCTGAGCGTGATCGCCAAGGCCAGACGGATATCCTCACGCTGCGGCTCCGCGGCCTGGATCCGCAGCAGGTGTTCGCGCGCATCACTCAGGTGGCTGGCAGCTCGATTCAGCTCGCCGCGGCGGGTATGCAGGTCGGCGATAAGCCTCAGCGTGCGCGCCAGATCCAGCTGCGGGAGCAGGGCCGAGGGATGCTGCTCGAGGCGCGTGGTATCGAGCGCGATGGCACGTTCGAAGGCCGTTTCAGCAGCCTCGAAGTCGCCCCGCGAGGCCATCACGCGTCCGATTTGACGTAGAGCCTCACTCGGACGCTCGCGGCCATGCGAGCTGCCCGGGGTCGATTCGAAATACTCGAGCGAGCGGCGGGACACCGATTCGAGCACATCGAGGTGGCCCAGCGGCTCGAGCTCTCCACTGAGCTCGTCGAGCATGAAGGCGACCAGGTCTTCCGCCTGCGCCCTCGCCGCCTCGGCCCGCTGGTAGAGCAGGTACGAGCTGGCCCCGAAAATCAGGAGTGTCAAGGCCAAAAGCAGGCTCGCTGAGGCCAGGACGGTGTGGCGCCGGATCAACTTGCTGGCCAGATAGAGTGCGCTTCCAGGCCGCGCCTCAACCGGCCGATGCTCGAGCCAGCGCACCAGATCGGCCGCCATCTGGCGGACGGAACCGTAGCGTTCGCCGGGCTCGTTAGCGGTCGCGCGCAGCACGATCCAGTCCAGCTCCGGGCGCAGGCGGGCCACCAGGTGCTTGGCTCCGAGGCCGCGTTGCTCGGCGATGCGGCGTCTCTTGCCAGGCGAAAGCTCGAGCAGCTGCCGGCTGGGTCGCGCCCGCTCGAGGGCCTCCGGGCTAGGGGTGGAGAAGCTCCGGAAGTGCGGCCGCTGACCGGCGATCAGCTCGCTCAGCACGACGCCCAAGGCGTAAATATCGGAGCGGGCATCGGCGGCCTTGCCGCCGTGCGCAATGGCCTCCGGGCTCATATACGGAAAGCTGCCCAGACGCAGGAAGCTTCGTGTCTCCGGCAGGCCCTCGGAGCTCCGGGTGGTCAACGCTTTGGCGATGCCGAAGTCGATGATCTTTGGCTGATGGCGGCTGCCGGACTCGCAGACCAGGATATTCGATGGCTTCAGGTCGCGGTGGATCACGGCTTTGTCGTGGGCGTGGGCGACGCCTTCCAGCACCCCCACCAACAGCTCGACCCGTCGCCTCAGGCCCAGACGATGATTGTTGCAATAGTCGGTGATCGGCGCGCCACGAATGTACTCGAGCACCACGTAGGGCCTGCCGTCTTCGGTGGTGCCAGCGTCAAAGACTTGGGCGATCGAGCCATGGGCCATGCGCGCTAAGGACTCACGTTCGAGCTCGAAACGGCGAAGCGCTTTGCTGCCACAGGCGTGCAGGATCTTGATCGCGACCAGGCGCGGCAGCGCTCCGCCCTGCTCGGCCAGGTACACAGTCCCCATGCCGCCCTCGCCGAGCAGCTCGAGCAGACGATAGGGGCCGACTTGCCAGGGCAGATCCGCCGGCGGCGGTGGCTCGATCGAGATCGAGTCGGATGCCGCTGAATCGCTCGAGGTCTCAGGGGCCCTGGTCCGCAGCAAAAAGTCACGGGCCAGCCGCGTGGCCGCGTCGGGATCGAAAACCGTCGAGTCGCTCAGGGCTTCGAGCAAGGAGTCGACCTCTTCCCGCAGCTCGCTATCAGAGCCGCAGGTCTGGTCGAGGAAAGAGCGTCGGCGCTCACCTTCGAAGTCGAGGGCGCCGTGGAAGACCGTTTCGACCTCGCGCCACCGCTCCGGTGTCATGGCTGGTCCGGCCGCGGATCGCCGGCAGCTCTCAGGTAGCGCTTGAGCCAGGCTTTTGCGAGGGTCCAGTCCCGCATCACCGTGCCGGGCGATACGCCGAGGCAAAGCGCGGTCTCTTTGATGTCGAGCCCGCCGAAGAAGCGCAGCTCGACCATGGTGGCTTTACGCGGGTCAATCGCAGCCAGATCGCCGAGTGCGTGGTGGACGCGAAGGATCTCGTCGGCACTATGCGACGACGGGACGCCCGGTGCGTCCTCGAGGGCTATATGAACCAGGTCACCGCCGCGCTTCTGACCGCCACGCCGACGGGCGTAGTCAACCAGCACGCGGCGCATCATTTTCGCCGCGATGGCGAAGAAATGGCTGCGACTTTCCCAGCCCTTGTCTTGACCGACAAGGCGCAGAAAGGCCTCGTGCACCAGGGCCGTGGTCTCGAGCGTATGCCCGGCCCGTTCGTGGCGCAGGCGCGAGCGGGCCAGCCGGCGGAGCTCGTCGTGCACGAGCGGATAGAGCGTCGCGAGCGCGGCTTCGTCGCCTCCTCCCCAGGCCGCGAGGAGCCCGGTCAGGTCTTTCTTCGTATCGCTCGCAATGCCCATTCGAATCTCACTGGACATCCTATCTGATGCATTGATCTGCCAACGGCGTTAGAGGTTTTCGCCGGCGCTTGCGCGGAAGGAGATGAACCCGTACAGCGCTCCATGCGAAGGATCCGCTCCTTCAACCGCGGGCGTGTGACCACCTCAAGGAGTAGGCAATGTTCGAAAAAGTCCTGCCGGCAGCGCGCCTTTGGCTCGTGCTTGCCACCCTCGTCTTCGCCGCCGGATCGGCTTCCGCCCTGTCGATCGAGTCCACCTCTGGCTCCATCGATGGCCAATTCGGCGTCAACCACAACGGTGACGCCGTCTATTCAGTGCCGATCGAGGTGCCGCCGGGTACCGGCGGCATGCAGCCACACCTGAGCCTGGCCTACGAAAGTAGCGTGCCCGACGGGCCCATGGGCGTCGGCTGGCGACTCGAGGGCCTCGAGCAGATCACGCGCTGTCGGCCGACGCTGGCGCAGGACGGGCTCAGCGGCGCAATCGACTTTTCCACCAGCGACCGTTTCTGCATCGACGGCGAGCGACTGGTCGCCATCCAAGGCATCTACGGCGCAGACGGCACCATTTACCATACGGAGCTCGAAAGCCAGATCCGGGTCACCTCCTACGGGACCTGCGGCAGCGGACCCTGCTGGTTCGAGCTGGTGCGCAAGGACGGTGTCGTGCTCGAGCTCGGCAATAGCGCGGACTCCCGCGTCTTGCGCGAGGGCGGCGCCGACGCGCGGGCCTGGGCGGTGAGCTCCTACCGCGATCCGCGGGGCAATACGCTGCGCGCCGCATATACCCAGGACCAGGGCGCGCTCTACCCTCATGTCATCGACTACACCGAGAATGGCGAGCTGGCAGCCGGGCGCCAGATCGTCTTCAACTATCAAAACCGCGCCTCGGCCTCGGCCCGCTACGACCAAGGGACCCTGGTGCGCTACGGCCGCGCGCTCACCGAGATCCGGATCTATCTCCTCATCGGGCTGGTCCGGAACTACACGCTCGAATACGACAGCCTATCCGGTCATTCCGCGCCGCGCCTCAAACGCCTCATCGAGTGCGCCGGCGGCTCCTGCCTGCCGGCGACGACATTCCAATGGACGCAGGCGCCGGCGACCATCGAAGGCTATGGCTTCAACTCGATTGTCGGCTTCGATTTCGGCCTAGAGCCCCGCTCCTTCGCCGACGTCAACGGCGATGGCCGCGCCGACTATTGCCGGCTCCTGGGCGCCGGCGCGACGGCGCGCCTGTCGTGCGCCCTGGCCGCCGAGCATGGCTTTTCCGGTGAGCTGAGCTCGGGCGCTCCCTTCGACTTTGGCTATTCTTTTCTGCCGCGCGTCTTCGCCGACGTCAACGGCGATGGCCGCGCCGACTATTGCCGAGGGGTCGGCGATAGTCCGAATATCTTCCTTTCCTGCGCCCTGGCCAACGACTCGGGCTTCGGACTCTACGACTTCAACTCGGCCCCTGGCTTCGACTTCGGCCAAGTCGCACCATTTCCCCGTTCCTTCGCCGATGTCAACGGCGATGGCCGGGCCGATTATTGCCGGGCTACCAGCAGCCACCCGATCATCCTCGCGTGTACTCGGGCAGAGAGCCAAGGCTTCGCGACCTGGAACATCACGTCGGTTCCCACCACGATCGCCTTCGACTTCGGCTACGGCAACTTCCCTCGAGCCTTCGTCGACATCAACGGTGACGGCAAGGCTGAATACTGCCGCGCCGTGGGCGCGAGTCCCAATATCTTTCTATCCTGCGCCGAGTCCAACGGCTGGAATTTCGGGTACTACGATTTCAACTCGGCGCCCGGCTTCGACTTCGGCATCCCGAGCTTTCCCCAGCAATTCACCGACGCCAACGGCGATGGCCTCACGGACTATTGCCGCACCGTCGGCGTCAGTCCGAATCTCTTCGTCTCCTGCGCACTCTCCCGCGGCGACGGTTTCGGGCTCTACGATCTATCCTCTGCCCCGGGCTTCGACTTCGGCTACCCGACGCTGCCCCGCGCCTATACCGATATCGACGGCGACGGGCGGACCGATTTTTGTCGCTTCGTCGGCAACTCGCCGAATATCTTCATGTCCTGCGCCGCCGCCCGCGAGGGTAGCTTCGGCCTCTACGACTTCTCGAGCCCCAGCACAACGTGGCTCGACCCCGGCTACGCCTACCCGCGGGCCTTCCTGCCAACGGCGCCGGGCAGCGGATCGAGTTTCTGCCGGATGGTGGGCCTATCGCCGAATAGGGTCCTGTCTTGCACCTCGCTATCCAACCAGGGAGACCGCATGAGCCGAATCATCGATGGCCATGGCCAGAGCATCGAGATCTCCTATGCAAGTCTCGATGATCGCTCGGTCTATACGCCGTCCACCGGCGCCGTCTACCCGCAGCGCGACGTGCGCGGCAGAGCGCGCTACGTGGTTTCTTCGTATACACGATCGTCGCTGAGTCCCGTCGGCACGGCCGGCGCCTTCAGCTACACGTACGGCTATCACTATGCCGGCGCGCGGACCTCGGCGGACGGCCGCGGCTGGCTGGGCTTTTCTGAGATCGTCCGTCGCGACCACGACCTTGGCCTGGTCACGATCACCAGGCTTTTGCAGGACTTTCCGTTCACCGGCATGACCGAGAGCGACACCCTTCATTGCGATCCGCTCTACGGCCGGGATCCGGCCTGCACCAGCTTCTCGGTGGTGCAGCGCACGACCCGCACCTACGAGACCAGGACTCCCTTCGCCGGCGTCACCGAAGTGCTGCGCCGGGAGCTGCTCACCGAGGAGCTCGAATACGGCCTGCCCGGGACCAGCGGCCGGCAACTCTTCGACTACGACAGCTACGGCAACGTCATCCGCGAGCAGCGTGCCAGCTCGGTCGACGGCGGCGAGAGCTCCGAGCTCTTCATCCATCGTCAGTTCTGGAACGATTCCGGGCGCAACCGTCTGGGCTTTTTGAGCGAAGAAATGCACAGCCGCGACGCCGCCGGGACCGAGGTGCTCTCGAAAACCTCGCGCGTCTATGATCCGGAGACGCTGAATGTCAGCGCGCAATCGCGCTGGGACAGCACGTCCGGAAACCTCCTGACGACTCATTACAGCCATGACCAATTCGGCAATCCCGTGCAGATCTCCGAGCCTGGCGGCCTGGTGCGCGACCTATCCTACGAGCCCACTTATCGCACCTTCCCGGTCTCCGAATCGACGCGAGCCGGTGCTGACCAGCCTCTGCTGACCACGCTTTGGGCCATCGATTCGCGATTCGGCAAGGCCGCGTACCGCGCCGAACCTGCCGGCACCTTCAGGCTCACGACCTACGACGGCTTTGGCCGCATATCGACCGTCAGAGGTCGCCATCCAGGCACCGGCACCTCGACCCTGCTGCATGCGGAGATTTGGACCTTCGACCAGGATCTGGCCGTGCGCGAGATCACCACGCCGCTTGACTGGAGTGGCCGCCAGGTAACGCGACGTGACGTCATGGACGGCCTCGGGCGCGTGGTGCGGAGCGAGTTCGTCGGCCATGACGGCCAGACCCGCCATCAGGAGACGAGCTATTCATCCTCGGGCCGAGTCACCGCGCGCTCGAAGCTCTACCTCGCCGGCACGCAGCCGGTCTTCGAGACCTATCGCTACGACAGCTTGCAGCGGCCGGTAGAGTCGGTCGACGCGGCGGGATTTCGCACGCTCAACACGTATTCGGCGCCGGCCCGGGTGAGCTCGGAAGTCGCCCAAGGCACGCCGCGGCAGAAATCTCGGATCATCGACTACTTGCGGGTCAACGGCCATCGCAAGCCCGCCAGCCTCTGGCAAGGCAACGGGCAAGGCAACGTGCAGGGGAACGGGCAGCGGATCGATTTTCGCTACGACCCGGTGGGGCGTCTCGAAGTCGCCAGCGATCCCGCGCAGGGGGATCTGCTGCGGCAGACCTACGACTCCCTCGGCCGGCAGACCCAGACCTGGAATCCACAGGCCGGATCCGTCGACTTCTCCTATGACTCAGCGGGTCGCCTCGCGAGCCGGGTCTCGCGCGGCGGTCAAGGCACGCGCGCCTTTGCCTATGACCAGCTCGGTCGTTTGACGCAAGAAGTCGCCCAGTCTGATGGCGTCTCCGAGACTATCGACTACGGCTGGGACGACGCCGGCCGCGGCGCGCTCGGCCGATTGGCTTCGGTGACCAGCGACAACGGCTGGGGCTATGGCTATACCTACGACACCGCCGGCCGCGTCAAGCGGCAAGACGTGCAGGTGTTGGGACGCGCCTGGGCACTCGAACAGACCTTCGATCCGGCTGGGCGCAGCCTATCGACCCTTTTCCCCGATGGCTCGAGCACGGCGAGCGCTTACGGCGACGCGGGCGTGCTCTCATCGGTCGATTTCACCGACATTGACGGTATCTCGAGGCGCCTCGTCGAGGTCACCGAGATCCTGTCGGATACCCGACCGGCGAAGGTCGATCTCGGTCCGCTCAGCCTGGAGATGCAGTGGACGTCCGAGGGCTTGCTGACGGAACGCTCGGCCGAAACGGAGGGGCTGGGTCTGGTCGATCAGGAGAGCATCCAGCGCACGGCAGGCCGCTTCGTCGACGGCGTCATCGATCCGCTCGCCCCGTCGAAGAGCCAGACCTTCATCCACGGCGCCGCCGGGGAGTTGATCACCGCTTTCGGCGGCTATGGCGGCGAGGCGTTCTGGTATAGCCAGAACGGCGACATCCTGAGCCGGAATTCGCTCCACTATGAGTACGATAGCGGTCGTCTGGTGCGCATCTCGGGCAACCAGGGTGTGGTGTTCACCGGCGCCTACGACGAGGGCGGCCGGCTCAGCGACCGGCAGTTACCAGCGGGCTCCGAGCTCTTTCGCTACGGCGCCCGCGAGCGTCTCGAGGAAGTGAAGCGTGACGGCGCAACGGTCGCAGATTTTCTCCACGATCACCACGGTCGCCGGCTCTATAAACGCGAAGCGGGCGTCGAGACCTTCTACGTCAGCCGAAACTTCGAGCAGACCGTGCACGCCGGCGGCACTCAACAGACGCGTTATGTGCGAGCACCCCAAGGCGGTTACGCCACTATCAGCAGCGGCGCCCCGGTCGCCCGCGCCGGCTATCCGGCAAACGGCGACCAATTCTTCCTCACCGACCACCTCGGCAGCGTGCGCAAGGCCTTCAACGGCCTCGGTCAGCTGACCACCACACTCGACTACACACCCTTCGGCGAGATCTGGAGTCTCGAGGGTCCCGAGAGCTTCCGCTACGGCTTCGCCGGCATGGAGCTCGACCGTTCCACGGGTCTGCACTACGACCGCGCCCGCTACTACGACGCCGGCCTCGGGCGCTTCATCACTCCCGACAGCCGCCTGGGCGCCGGCCTGCTCGAATTTACCGCCTTCAATCGCTACACCTACGCCGCCAACGACCCGGCTTATTTCATCGATCCGACGGGTCACAACATCTGGCATTGGATCAAGCATCACTTAAAAGCCGTCGCGGCGATTGCGATCAGCGTCGTTGAAGTCGTTGCCGGTGTAGCAGTGACTGTCTCTAGTGGCGGCCTACTGGGCCGCTCAGTCGGGGCGGCGCTGATCGGAGGCGGTGCCGCCGGGTTCAACTACTCGCTACACCACCTGAACAACTTCGAGTGGTCTGGCTGGGCCACATCCGAGTTGGTTGGCGCGATCATCGGAATCGGAGTGGAGCTTCGCTTGGAGCCTCGAGCCCCCGCGGGATATGGGCCAATCAACCAAAATGAAAACGTCGAAGTGGCTGCCAACATCACTGATGCTGCCACACAGCAACCGCATGCGGCCGTGGGTGCGTCGCCCTCCGCCTCAAGCCCGTCAACTTCGGCCTGGCACAACCTGCCGGAATCCGCCACCCACGAGTACCGCGGTACATCCGGAGTCTTCGATCTAAGGGCCCCGAGCGGCATGGCATGGGCCGGAGGGCGCCTTTGATGGCGGGCTAGCCCGGTCAGAGACAACCCGGCGGCGCGGTCGGCGACCGATTCCGGGAAATTAGTCGCCAGCCGCCCCCATGTCCGAAGCGGTATGGAACATGTACTAAAGTACGATCCTATCTACGCCATTCTCGATTCGGTCCGCGAACTCGGCCGGATCCGTCAACCCGCGCTCGGAGATGCTCATGAATAAGATTTCACTTTGTGCCGTCGCCCTTCTCATCCTTATTCTCGCCGCGTGTGGTGGCTCAGCCGATTCGGAAAATGTAGCCACCGAAACTCCTGAGCCGACGCCCGTGGAAACGCCTGAACCGGCCGACGACGAGACTGCACTCGCACCAGACGGCGGCGCCCTGAACGTCGATGAAGAAGGACGGGCTCTGCGCGGCTTCGACCCCGTCGCCTATCATGCAGACGGCGCAGCCGTCGCCGGCGTTGGTGATTTCAGCCATCAATGGCAAGGCGCCACGTGGCTTTTTTCCACCGCCGAGAATCGGGACGCCTTCGCCACCGAGCCTGAGCGCTACGCGCCGATGAACGGCGGCTACTGTACTTTTGGAGTCGTGCTTGGCAAAAAGCTCGACGTCGATCCGCAGAGATTCTTGGTCCAAGATGACAGCCTTTTCCTCTTTTTGAACGCCGAGGTTCAGGAGAAGTTCAATGCCGATCTCGACGGCAACCTCGAGCTCGTGACCTCAAATTGGCCGGGTATCGCCGACAAACATCCGGACGAATTGGACAAGGAAGCGGGTTGAGCGACGGCCCTTTGCGACGGGGCACCCCGTGGAGAGAGGGCCGCACGTCGGCCTTCTTGCTCCTGGCCTTCATCTTGAGCGCCATTCTGCTGACGGAATGGCGCCATCGGGTCGTGTTGGATAGACAGCTGGGGCAGCGCGAGGCGTTGATCCAGCTACGGCAGGAGCTTCTGGCGCTTGAAAGGGACCTGCTGCTCGCTCGGAGCGATGAGGCGGAGATCATCTCAGCTGGCCGTTTCTCTCTGGTCGAGGCTCTACTCGACCGACTAAGCCAGGTCGAAGACCAGCGGGCCACTCTCGAGGCTGCTCCGGATTCCTTGGGGGAGGACCTTCAACCGCTGGGGCTTGCGATGAGCAAATACCGTCGCTCCGTTGAAGCGGAGCTCAAATTGCTGGAGGGAATCGGCTTTCTCGGACAAAGCGGCCAGCTTCAGGAGCTGCGTTCACTCGAGAAACGCTTGCTCGACCAGGTGTCGCCGAGCGGCCGAGGCGAGCTGCTCGAGCTTCAGCTTTTGGAGCGGGAGTTCGCCGCCACATTGATGACATCGAAAGCGCTTGCCCTGCTCGACAAGGTGGATGCCCTGCGCTTGGCTCCGGGAGTCGAGCTCTCGTTGCGAGACTCGCTCGGCGAGTATCGCAATCTGGTGGAAGCTGCCATGTCCAATGCGCTCGAGCTCGAGCTTCTACGCAGCGAGAGCTCCTTGCGCTTCAATCGGCTGCCGGCGATGTTTCGTCGCGTCGAACAGGCTTTGGATGATCAGCTAGGGGTCCATCTCGTCGGCGTAACCCAAGTGCGCCGCAACGCGGGGTGGATGACGGCGGCCCTGCTGGTCGCCGCTTTGCTGACGCTCGCCTTTCGCATCCGCCAACAGCGCCTCCAAAATCTTCGTCTCCAAGATCGCATCGCCAGCCTGGCGGACGGCATGCAGGCCTTCGCCGCCGGTGAAGAGCAGGAGCGGCTCGATTTGCCGCGCAGCGGACGATTGGGCTCGGCCACCGAGTCGTTTCTCTCCATGGCGAGCCAAATCCGCCTGCAGATCGAGACGATTCGAAGCGAGCGCAATCGAGCCGAAGAGGCGTCGCGTGTCAAATCGGATTTTCTGGCTCGCGTCAGTCACGAGCTGCGGACCCCGCTGCACGGGATTCTCGGCATGGCCGAGATTCTCCTCCAGTCGAGACAGGACGAACGGCAAGAACATCTCGTGCGAAGCATCAGTCGCTCCGGATCGACACTGCTTTCGGTCGTCAATGATCTACTCGACTATTCCCGACTCGAGGCCGGCAGGCTGGCGCTGGTCGAGCAAGCCTTCGATCTTGTCGAGCTCTGCGAGACTCAGCTCGCGATCCATTCCACGGTGGCTCAGGCCAAGGGGCTTGAATTGATCTTCAAAACGCGCCACCGGACGGTACCAGTGCTCGGTGATCCGCTGAGGATGGGGCAGGTGCTGACCAATCTGCTGGGCAATGCGATCAAATTCACCGACGAAGGCCAGGTCGAGTTGCTGCTTGGCTCCACGGAGGCGGTGGCCGGGGGGCTGAACATCGAGATCGAAGTGCGGGATTCGGGCCCTGGTGTACCGGCGGCGGCGCGTAGCGAAATCTTCGAGTCTTTCTCCCAGGCCGCGCCCGTCGCCCGCCGCCGGGTCGGTGGCTCAGGTCTGGGTCTGTCGATCGTGCAGGAGCTACTGGCCTTGATGGACGGCGAGATCCGCGTTGAAGACTCCCTGGCGAAGAGCTCTCGAGGCGGCCCTGGTGTGGCCTTCGTGGCCACCTTGACGCTGCCCGAGTCCGAGGCCATCGAGGAATCGCCGTCGCCGCTCTCCGGCCGACGCTTGATCTTGGTCGACGCCCACGAGGGCTTCTCCGAGGCCCTGGCCTGCCGACTGGAGCTCGGCGACGCGATCATCGAGCGATACGCTCGGGCCGCCGATGTCGTCCAGCAGGAGCTCGTCGGTGTCGAGGCGGCCTTGCTCGGCGTACCGGTGGCAGGCGGCGACTCAGGCATGGCTGAGCTACGCTGCGAGCTGCAAGGCCGCGGCCTGCCGGTCCTGCTCTTGTCTCCAGCCGGAGCCCAGCGACGGGACCACCACTCCGACGTTGCCGAGCTGCCGCGAATCTGCCGCCTCGTCGACGTCGAAAGAACGGTTGCCGAGTTGCTTGGATTGTCGAGCCGGATCGTTGAGTTGACACCGCCGGCTTTCCCGGCTCTGTCACTCCGTGGCCGGATTCTGCTCGTCGAGGATAATGCCATCAATCGCGATGTGGTCCAGCTCATGCTCGAGGATTGCGGCTGCGAGATGGAGGCTGAAGAGAATGGTCGCCTGGCGGTCGAACGGCTGCGATCAGAAGCTTTCGACCTGGTCTTGATGGACTGTCATATGCCGGAGATGGACGGCTATGAGTCGACCCGCCGGATTCGTCAACTCGAGGCCAAAGATCGTTCCAACGTGCCAATCTTGGCGCTCACCGCGAGCGTGCTCGAGGAAGATCTGGAGAGGTGCCGGGAATGCGGAATGGACGAGGTTCTGAGCAAGCCGGTCTCACAGCGTGAATTGATCGAAGCCCTGAAGCGCTGGCTCGGTGCTGAGGACCACAGCGAACGACCTGGGCTGAGGAATGCAACCCCTTCGCGCCAAGATCCGGGATGACCTGACAATTCAATGGCAGCTTTGAGACTCCGGTCCTATCTAATGCGCGACCTCTAGCGCGGGCAGGCTCATTCGGACATGGCATCGGCCGACTTGACGCGACCTGTCGGCGTGCTCCCGGACGCCGTCGCCGGGAATTGCAGGCGCCAGCCCTGGACAGCCGTGAGGTCGACTGAGTCGACTGAGTCGACCGGCTTGGTCACCAGCTGCGGCCCTGAACTGCCGTCGACGAGGGTCAGGACCCCGTTACTGTCCGCGTTCAGGAGATAGAAGATCCTCTCGTCGGCCTTGCCCTTGGGAATCAGCTGCCAAGCCTGAGTCTGCGGCGCGCTCGGACCGATGCCGCCGGGCCGCGGCAGGAGCTGCGATACGGTCACCGGATGCTCGGCGGCGGTGCTCGCGGTGAGCACGGCCGACTCTCCGAGCTTGGTGGACTGGACGATGAAGGTACCGCCGAAGATCGCGACAGCCGGATCTTTGTAATAGGGCACGAACTGCCATTCCTGGGTCGACGGTACGGTGCCGCCGCCCTCCGGCTGCGCCTGCAGGATCGGGCCGGCGGGCGACAGGACCACGCCGAGCACAGGGCTCGAGGTACTGGCGATCAGCAAGTTGCTCGAGTGTCCGAGCTTGGGTGGCGGCACGTTCTCGGTCGCCTCGGTGTCAGCCGCCGCTCCACGCTGTCCACCTAGTAAAACGAAGCTGAACGAGTATCCGATCTGCTGGGAGACGCCATGACAGCCCATGCATCCGCCCATGTTGATCGCATCACCGCCGAAAGTCAGGTTGGGATGATCGCGGGCGAAGCCGAAGACGTTGTTGCTCGGTACCTTGCGAGCGCCGCCAGCATCGCAGTCTGCGGGCGCGCCTTTGCACCATTGAGGGGGGTGGAAGCGCGGCATGAGCGCCGGCACGCCCTGAAATTGCTGTAGCCCCTGGTTGGTCTCGATGGCCGCGTTGGCCAGGTAATAGGGCTGAGCGATCTTGTTCGAGTCGGCCTTGGTGGCCATCGGATTGAATTGGGTGCCGATCAACCGGCATACGGCTTGCCGCCCAAAGGCGTCGGCGGCGACGAATTGCCCGACCTGAGCATCGAGGAAATGGCCGGCCATTGCATCGCGATGATGCGCCAAGTCCAGCCTGAGGGCCCTTACCGGATCATGGGATATTCGGCCGCCGGCCCGCTCGCCTTCGAGACTGCTCGTCGCTTACAGGCTCAAGGCGTCGAGGTGTCCAAGCTGGTGTTGCTGGATAGCGACCCGCCGGGTGCGATTGACATGCTGGCCGGCGAGGTGCTGCGTAAGCCACGCAAGGCGGTCCGCGTTGCCGGCTCGTTGATAGGCCAAGCGCTGGGCTTAAGCGATCCGGATGGGGCGGTGGTGGCCCGGCAAGCGATGCTGTCCGGCGCTCGTGTCCGTTATCGGCCGAAACCATACCCGGGTGAGGCCATTCTGGTGGTGGCGTCGGAACGGCAGAACACCACGGAAATGGTGCGACGTTGGCGTCGACTGCTTAAAGGCGACCTTGTCGTCGCGGCGGTGTCGGGCGATCACATCTCGATGATGCGAGAGCCGGGGGTCGACGAACTCGCGCGTACCTTGATGCGCCTGTTGGAGGATTGAGACTTGCGGGGCGTACCGCTTGTGGGCTTTTCGCGGGACGCCAATTGCAGCACAATGACCAGGAACAACAGGGTGTTAGTAGTGTGAATAACGTATTTTTGGCGTCTGGGGCAAAAAACGGTGAATCGACACCGGACTCGAGGCGGTGGCAGGCCATGGAAGTTGTGCCGGCCGAGGGCTATGTGCCTTTCGATCCGGATCTCGCCAAAGGACTGCTGCTCGAACGGTTCGAACGGCGGGTGCGGTCGGCACCGGATGATCCGGCGATCGTGACTGACGAGGCGACGGCCTCGCTGGCCGAGCTCAACGGACAAGCCAACGCCGTCGCCCATCGAGTTCTGG
>JAOBYG010509942.1:0-15303 GCA_025403545.1 Epizoanthus stellaris | reverse complement strand
AAGAGATGACAGTCCCTTCTTTCAGCCTCTCGCCCCATTCTCCTTTTCCTTGGCCGCGCGGCAAAAAATCGCTCGATTCCATTTCTCGACTGATTTCTGGCGAAAGAAGGGACTGTTTTGCAGTCTACAGGGCTTTCTACTTAATAAATACGTTTACAAGGTAGAAAGTGCTAACGAGACTAAATCGATACAAAAATTGAAGATATAAATTATTTATTTGAAAGAGATAATATGGACTAACGTTTTCGATAGATGATTAACCTGATGACTCAGAAACATTCAATTTAATGGAGTCTTAAATTATAATTATATTTAATCATTGTATGCATTTTCAATTTCAATTTTCCTAAAAAGTAGATGACACAACGCTGAATTGACCACATTTGTGTAACAACTAATTACAAGGCACTTATTAACCTTCCCGCTAGCCGTGACGACACATCCTTTGTTTTATTTAACATTTGAATCATGACAAGATAAAGGTAGCAACATAGGTAACCCAGCATGTTATTGGCCAACCGTATAGTAACATGAAGTTCACGAATGTGTCATTTCAAAGTTCTGTTCCTTGTTTCCTACTCATTTGAAAGTCATTCATTAGTTTCATGCAAAAGCGGATGCTAGATTATATAAAACTGATGTAGAAAACATACTATCCCGTATTTGACAAGAAAAGTAGTATGATCCTCTCGGGATTGCAGAACCCCTAGTTAGCCAACGTGAACCACAATTTACGAAATAGAAAGAAATATAGAAGAACTTGAAAGAAGGGTAGAGCCTTGAGAGACACAATCTTGTTTTGCATGGTGTTGATGGTGCTTCAAGAGGAACTACCAGTACATCGCAAACGTAGGAACAAATATTACTTCCTCAGCTAATTATTATTATTTTATATTTTTACGAAAGACAAATTTATGATGTACTAAGAGTAATATTTTTTGTCCAGGAACAAGCAGTAGTGTTGCTAAAGAAATACCTGAAGCTTCATCCCAATTACACTTTCTACTGATCTCAGACAAATGGGGACCAACGATTGGTGAAATATCAGCCTGCAACAGAGAGCTGGCGATTCACCTGGCAAAGCATCCTCGAGTTCGAAAGGTCACGTGCATGATCCCAGAGGTGACCGAAAATGCTCAGTCGCAAGCAGAGAAGCAAAACGTTCATCTGATTGAACCGCGAGCAATAACTGGTGTTGAGTCCCAACGAAGGCTGTTTCATCCACCTAACAGCTTGAAAGGAGAAGTTGATGTAGTTATTGGCCATTGCCAAAAATTTGGCTCTCAGGCTGAGAATGTCAGTTTAGAACTGGAATGTAAGTTGGTCCAGTTTGTGCACGAATCCCTTGAACGGGTGGAGTGTGAAGCAAGTCAGAACACAGAAATTGAGCTTTGCAAGAAAGCTGACATTGTTGTAGCAGTGGGAAGACGCTTGGCAGATGAATATACAGGGAAGCTGGCCTACTACGAGAAAACAGTGCTAAGTTTCATTCCAGGACTGGCTACAAAAGTGGGGAAAGCAAACCGTCGAGGAGACGACCTTCAGTGTTATCATGTGTTCTTTTTCGGATGTGTAGAGCCGGAAAACATCAGCATACAAGGTTGTGACATTGCTGCAACCGCAATTGGTCTTCTGCCAGAAAGGAAGTACCGTTTAACTATTGCCGGAGCTAAAGAAGGCAAGCAAGACAAGGTCAGGGATGCACTCCTTAAATGTGGAATCAGAAAGAGACAACTTACTGTTCGAACATACAGCAGTGTTGTACAGAAAACAACTGAAACGTTCTTTGAGGCTGATGCAGTTGTGTTCCCATCCCGCAATGATGAATTTGGCTTAGCTGCTCTTGTAGCGTTGTCAGCAGGTAAACCCATATTGATCAGCGAATACTGTGGTCTGGCCGGTGCACTGTCCACTGTTCCCCTTGGTAGCTCCTTTGTTGTCAAGTCTGACGAGCCAGAGGTTTGGAGCCAGCAAATCAAATTGTTGCTGGAGGACAAGCCACGAGATGTTCGGCTAAAGGAAATTGATGATGTCAGAATTGGCTATAGTGAGAGGTACACTTGGGATGAGGCAGTTGATGAGGTTGTGAACAAGGTTTGGGATCAAATCTGCCTCAATTGAAGTCAACAACAGCTAGCTTCCCTATTCCAACTAGCAAATGGTTGTGTATTGTATCCAAGTACTTCATTGAAGAATTCTGAACAGTCACAAATGTTTTGGAAATGTTACTCACTTTACATATCACAGCATGTGCTTACCCAGTTGTACCGCATAGTTCATCGAAGGACCGCAGCTCAATCTGTTCTGGATTCCAGTTCTTCTCGACAGGAAAGGGAGATAGTGTAAGATAAGGTAACTGCATGCTTACATATAGTTTAAAATATCTCAGTACGAAACTGAAATATGTGTGTGAGAGAGTGAGTGAGTGAGCGCGGGCAAGTGAGCGAGCGAGTGAGTGAGTGAGTGAGTGAGTGAGTGAGTGAATGAATGAGTGATTGGGGGAGTGAGGGGGAGTGAGTGAGTGAAATGAATTAGTCAGTCAGTCAGTTAATCAGTCGGTGAGAGTGAGCGAGCGTTATTTTATTAAAACTAATCTGGTAAGATAAACTTTGCCTCTAGAATGCCTTCCTGTTATTACATGTCATTAAGTTATTCTTTGTAATATACATTTTATGGCATATTTCAGAGGTGGTACGTTTCCATGAATTGGACATCAAACAGTGGTTACAAACACAGTTATAGGTGCACATTGTGCACTTTTAGCGGGATGGCGGTGAATAGTGGTCAAACTCGTGCAACCTGCTAAAATATGTGGTTTTAGACTACGTTTACACTTGGGCAAAAGATTCCGGATTTGTGGCTATCCGGGTTCATTATGTTACAGATTCACAAAACCGTTTACACTCGTTAAAGCGAATCTGGGAAGAATATGAATGAATACAGGATCAAAAGGAATTCACGATTGCAAGTGGAGCCTTTGTATCCGCCAACTTTTTACCCAATAACTTTTCGTGTGAAAACAGAGTGTTCCGGATTCGCTTAAACGTTAAACTGGTGTCCAGGATCTGTCCTATGTAACCACGCCAATATACCAATGCAAATGAAGAACACGTGTTATTTACCATTTCGGATTCGTTATCAAGTGTAAACGCTTGTGAATCCGGGATGTTTATTATTCAAGAAAACGTCATGAATACGAAATTCTAACCCCATGTGTGAACGTAGTCGTTAATATTCACGTTTCGTACGCAGTACAAATCCTTTGATTCTGATTGATCCAATTGTATGAAAACCATGTGATAACAAAGTTTAATGAAGAAGAAACTATTCCGAGAATGGAAATCATTGTAAAACCAATTTTTGGTTTATTACAAGATTCGATGTTGCAATTATACAATATTTCGGCTCTATTCCAGAGTCATGTAACTAAAGTTATACAACAAGCAGGTTTTATGGCAAGGACAATTAGCGTATTAACAATGTCATAGGAATAATATAAGATTACAGAAACAAGTCTAATTCTCTACCGGCTTTGAAGTCTGCATTAATATTGGGCTTTAAATTCTTAATATAGAAAGCCTCAAGAAAAACTAACTGTGACCAATTGTCATTACGATCAATAATCTCAAAATTAATGTGAACAGCGTTGTAAGTATGGTCACTGAGATTAACACGTACAGATGGCAGTTTGCAATTAATGCAATCAGGTAATCTATGCAAAATAACTATTTATTTAATGCTGTTACATTATAGAGATGTTTGTACAGTGGTTGGTCTGGTCTTGTGGCATGCTCACAGAACCTAATAGATAGGGAACGATCTGTATTGCCGATGTATTACTGAGAACAAGCAGGACAAGTTGGTTTGTATATTACATTAGCTTGCTGTAATGTAGGAACTGGGTCCTTGTTAGAACAATAGTACGAGAGGTTGGTGGTGTCATAATGTGTTATACACTTGACCTTTCACTTAAAAATCTATTCAGTTTCTTGATACGTTTGTTAACGAGTACTTCACTTCTGTAGCCGACATAAAGCAATTTCAACCAGATTGTTTTGACTTCATTGTTCTCTACCCTTTGTTCGCACTCGAACTGTCAATGTTATTACCGAGATCGTTTAGAGTAGATCGACGAACCCTTTTGAGAAGACCATTCCAAGACATAATTTAATAATTCTTTTGACTTGTTTCTGAAATAATTTTGAATTGCTGCAAATTTTGCAGTGCTTTAATTCCTACGACATTGTTAATGCGCTAATTATCCTTGCTATAAAATCTGCTTGTTGTATAATGTACATGACTATGACTCTAGAATAGAGCCGAAATATTGTATAATTACAATATCAAATCTTGTAATAAACCACAACTTGGTTTTACAACTGTTTCCATTCTCGGAATAGAGGTCTCTGGACTCTAAATAGTGTAATGTACTGAAAAACTGTGCGTTATACTTTTTATTACACGACAACAGTTGTAAGACACGAGCTGGGAAATGAGTTGTTTACTTTTCTCGACAACTTTAGTTAGTTTCACTTTGCTTCACCTGAGTTCATCACCTGACATTTCTTAATTTTTAATTCTGGTTGTTTTGTTTTAGTAACTTGCTGCGAACTCAACTTTGAATATTAAATATGTTGAAGCACTCTTGCTTGTGCTTTGCGGTAAATACATGTATAACGAAGTCGACATGTCTTTATAGTGCACTTGGCTAACACCGAAAGTATTCAAAATTCCTCGTTCATTATATATTGATCTCGTTATTTGCCCAGAGAACATGTGCAAGAGTGCTTTAATCTATAAATAACATTAAATGCGATGTTCGTTACTTGTCAATTCGAATGTCGATGTACTCTTTCATTTTGTCTTTCAGGTTTGCAAGACAAGAAGTCAACACGTGGCATAAATTAATGAACTGTCGAAAGTTAATGAACTGTTGCTAGTGAAAAGGTTATTGTTTCAAATATTGAATTACGAAAATAGTATTGGCAACGTGGAGCCATTTTATGGTAACCAATTTTTCTGTGATTCTGTTTTGACTCATGACAACATGCATTCCCAAACCAGAGGCCTGTAAAGCAACCTAAAGTAACAATTTGGGATTTTTTGGAAATTTTAAATTTATAGCAGTCTTAAAACAGTTTTGTCCCGCAAATGTAAGCCTTCTTCACAGTCGTAATTCAAGCGCAAGTGCAACACAAGAAAAATCTAGTGTTATGAAGAAATGCTAGCATCTGCAAAAACGCAACATCAGTTTTCCTTTTTCTTCCGCTTGTTTTGTGCTTGCATTTAAAGGGAACCACAGCTGAAAACACAAACTGAATTAAACTTTAGTATTATTTTGACCTGGATTGATAGTTTAGAATCGATAATTAGTTGGCTCCTGCCATATATGGCAAGCGCCAAGTCAAGTGATATAGCTGTTTTTTGTTGTTTTTTATTGCCCAACAAATAGCTGAGTCGGCAAAAATCAATAATAGCAAAAGAGCTATTAGCAAAATAGCTACAAGTACCCAATCAAGTAATATAGCTGTTTGTTGTTTTTCATATGTCCAGCTAATGGCTGAAGTGGCAAACTCGATTATAGCAAAATAGCTGCCGGTTGCGATGATAACCGAAGTTTCTGCATGTTCATTGACGGATTTTCGTTGCGAGAATTGATGGCAAGAGGTCAAACCAAAGATCTGTGTTAGGTACAGTAGAGTGACATGGCCGAGAGCAGGGCCACATACTGGGCACAACTACGTCACGTTTCAAGAAGGAAATTCGAAGCGAGAAACTGGCAAAGTTTGGTGTTGACTCTGTGAACAGATTTTTCAACTCAATGTTTGAACTACTAACCCAGACTAAAACATACTAGAGTTCTATTTAAGGGCAAACGGTTTTCAGCCGAGGATCCCTTTAAGTGTGAATCGAGGCGAATGCAAGCTCAAGCCACGAACCAAAATATTCCAGATAACGCATGCGTATCCACTTTGCTTTTTCGCTTCCGTTCGGCGTTAACATCCGTATATTTGTGCTTGCATCGCCAGTGTGAAGCAGGCTTTAGCACTCAAACTCTTTTTGTCATGTGCGAGTTTTGTAGGGGGGGGGGGGGGGGAAGTCAGCGTCAATGCATGAAACCGTCAGTCACTTTCGTTGTTCATGTGTGTCACCATAATGGCTGGAATTTAGCTGCACGTCTCAGTGTTATAAAGTGCCCACAAGTGAATAGTTTCTGACTTGATGTGGCCAAACTACAAAATGTTGCATGAAATGTATGATCTTGATCAAAGTAAAGGTGTGGCAACACGAGCAACAATTCCTTACAACTCGTCGTGCAGCAACACAGCGTTGCAAGTTGAAATGTGTTGTTGCACCTAGACTCCGTCGTCGTCCCCCTATTTTCTCGTGATCAAAGGCACATAGCACACAAATTTCTCGGTTTTAAACAGTTATAGTTAGGTCGTGTGTTCAGCACGAGATGAATAATTTTATTTGGAAATTTTTCAAAACCCTCAAGAATTACGAGAACTAAACTGAGATTTTTTAAAGCAGTTTCTCTATTAGATGATCTTTCCCACCTTAAATTTTCAACTCAACGGAAGACTTTTCAAAACCATGTGATCAGTATGAAGAGTTATAAGAGAAGTACTTGGATATGAGTTTCGTTTATATAGTGGGATACGAGAGATAACAGATGAATTCTGACATCAACAATTTGTGTCATGATGATATGTGATTGTCTGATGACTTTTTTTCTTTGTCCGTCCTGTAAATATATTGCAACCAAATCATGAACTAAACCAAACGTGCAGGAAAGTACATTTTGCCACCACATTTCAAGGACGTTATTCTTGCACCACGTGGTTACTATAACATTCTGTGGATGTTGTTTACCAAAGCATGCATAAACGTCCAGGTAAATGTTTGTAAAACTTATTTGAAATGAACACATTTTTGTAATATTTACATATTTTCAAACCGGAGTAGTTGTGTACTAGAATGAGACTACAAACCTTTACCAGCACTTCAGTTAAACTTGTATGATGACAGATATGTAATCTGACAATGCCAGATGACAAGAACTCTCCTGAGGTCAAGGATAGCTTTGCCATCAGTACTTTGTGGTAAATTATAATTTCATTCAAGGAGCAGTGATAAACTGTTTTGTATTTACTGTGTTTAATTGATATTTGTATATACTTATTTGAATATATTATAAAGTTGGTGAAGATTTATCATCTTTTCCATGTCATCATTCAAATGTTCCATCAGAGCACTTTTTACACTGAGTGTGACTACTGAAACCAGGGCCACTCACAGCGCGACTATCAAACATTATAATTCAACAATAATTTTCACTGTGAAATGACGCGCTCCCATTGGTGAGATGTGATCACATGATGCCCTTCGCAGGGTCATTATCACCGAGCCATCTAGATCTGACAGCTTTTCGAGCATTTTCTGAAGAATTGTCTTTCTATTTCGTTGAGCTCTACAGATCGTGGTTCCGACAGTCCACTGCCTAATTTATTTTAGTACGATTCTTTCTGTTCAAAGACACTATTCCTTACCGGCATAGTGAATGGAAAGTTGTGTTGAACTGTAGCCGAATATTGTTTGGAAGTGAATCTTAAATTTTATTGTCGGTAGTGAATAGTTTTGCAATAAACTTTATCTAAAACATATTATAAAAACTATCTCATGTTGTTCGACTCTGGAAACTTGCATGTTTTGTTTAGTAATTTTCATAACACGCGCGTTTGCTGTAACTTGTACTGTCACGGTTTTTTATCCTCAATTCATGCAGTAAACAAAATTGTTGTTGAATTATAAAATGAATAAAGTACTTCTGTCTTGCTGTTGTATTGGGTCATACAGTCCTTCGGCTTCCAAATTGTCCGCACAGTTCTCATATGCCCTCATTCGCCGTGAGCAAGATGTTCACTCTTCGAAACAATTTGTTAGCCTCGAGGCCTGCAGGGCTCAATACAACAGGCAAAACTAGAATCTGTGTTTGCGGTTTTCATTCCAGACAAGCCGTGCGAATAGCTCAATCTCATTGGCTGGCTTTACGGCCTGTACGTTTCTGACGCTCAACTCCAAATGGCCCCATTTACAGTAGTCGTACTGTACAAGCCATTCAAGTGATTGACAAATACATATCTATTCGACAATGAATTCACAGAAAACAGTTTCCGAGTGTCCAGATAGTAGTGCAAGCTAAAGTTTGTGAGAACAAGAAAAAGCTGCGTGAACGGGTCACCGAAGTAAAAGAAAAAGCTAATCGCCAAAGAAAAGAGAGCTCCATTTTATGCATTAATACTGACCTCAATGAGCTATGATTTTATTTTAATGGTTGTAGTTGGACATAGAAAAGGTTCAAGATAAACAATGGCGTTCATAATCGAATTAGAGAGCATACTACAATTTTCGCTCGACATAGTCGGGAGAAACAAAGAGAGAGTAGCAAAAGCAATTTTTGTTCAATAAAAAGAGCAGCCAACAAAAGTATGAAGCGTTTTCTTGGAATAAGTTTCATAGAAAGAATATGAAAGACAGTCACACTGCTTCATACTTTTTTGCGCACGATATATACGAAAACTTCTGTGGAATTAAATCGGCGAAAATCCGTAACGTGCGCGCGAGTTAACGTAACGTGCAAGCACTTTTTCTTTCTTTGACGTCATAATGATATGGAGCATAATGACGTCATGAACCTCACCGATCTTTTCTCTGGCCACCTTAAAACTTTTCCACGAAATTATCACCCCTTGACATAAATACTAATGCATAAAACGGGAATTTCGTTTTCCATAGCAACCAGTTCTTTGTTTTACTTCGGTGCCACGGTAAAGCACATCTCGGCAGGTGCTCGGATGACATCACAAGCAAGCAGGCTTAAATAAATAGCCGGTTCACACTAGATATCCAAGTGCACTTCAAGTACATTTACAGCCAAGTGCACTTCAAGTACATTTACAGCCAAGTGCACTTCAAGTACATTTACAGCCAAGTGCACTTGAGAACAATTTCGGGAAATAACTAAATAGCAGGTGTCATTTCTGGGATACTTAAAAACCAACCTGTCAACCAGTATCCGCGGTTAACGCTCTGCTGCACAAATCCAGTCATTGTAATTTGCAGTTTGACATTGTAATTTATCACCAGCCAACAAGCTTGTATTCTGATTGGGTAAGTCTGCTTGAAGTGTGGTGCAGACCACACTTGGAAGTGCACTTCGGCTTCATCTCCGCGGAAACAAAGTGCCAAGCTCGGCCTCGTATTTTGACATTCGCACTCAAGTTCGCTAGTGTGAACCGGCTTAAATTTCTAGCGCTATTGTGACCGCAACCACAAACAAAGATTCCTTCAATACGTCTTCCAGGCCCCAGTTGTTCAAAGAGTGGATAGCGCTATCCAGCGGATAAATGCTTATCCAGCGGATAAGTATAAACTTTTTAGCTTATTTTATCCACTGGATAAGAATTTACCCGCTGGATAGCGCTATCCATCGATCCATCCTTTCAACAACCGGGGCCCTGAACATTTATTTTCTAACAATCTCTTGTTACTTGGGCCGGGTACTTTCTCACGCACGTACACGGCCGGGTACATACAAGTACAAAGTACGGAAAGGTGCTCCTGCTATGTTTCTGGATCCACAGGGCAAAGATTCGTATCAATACTTGTCTTGCCAGGCCAAGGCTCGAAGACATCCTTTAAATCCCAATAGTATGAACCATCAGGTAAGAGCTTCCATTTATTTTGCAGTAGGGCGTATGTTCACTGACAAGCCGTTGATGGCCTTGTCCTAGAATTTATTCTCTCTCATGTCAGACTTTTTGTTGTTGATCGAACAAGTTCCACAAACTTATAAACACTAAATTTGCAAATTCAAAGCAAACCAAAATACACGAGACAACTGTTATCCTGTCGATTATTTTACGTTAGGAAATAGACTTTATAGCCTTATTATGGTTTCGGCAGCCATTTTGACGGGTAGGTAAGAATTGACCTGAGCCGCGGAAATTTTATAGGTTTCCTACAATTCCCTCTAATCTTTGTCCGCTTCGTTTGCCGCCTTCAGCACGCAATGACAACACAGTTCGAGAACACGTTGGAGAGTCTGGTACCCAATGTATCAAAATGGCTGCCGAAACCGTAATATTGGGTCTATTGAGACATCGTGCTTTCACCGCACCAAACTCTACGCCAAATTGAAATAATTTGAATGTAGTGCGGTAAGAGCACAACCAGTCTGGTGACTCCGGTGATAGCATATTATTTAGACATTCATTTAAACAATCAATGTACTTTCACTGCGCCATCGCAACTCAATTATTTCAAAATATTTCAATTTGACGCGGTCAAAGCGCAATAACCGCCATACTGATAGAATGCAGTGCCTGTAAGTATAAGTGTGGACTTGTGCATGAATCTAAGCGTGTGGAGCGGTCAAAGCTTCAGACGCGGGTCCAGCATGTGGATTTCTAAACTTTCGGATCCTTGAAAGTGAAAATCGGCTATTCCTCCAGCTCCACTCGTTCATTCGGAAAGTGGTCAATATTTTTACTGCATCAGTGATGGATAGCCCGGCTATCACTAAACAATATTGCAAAACAGTGCAAAAATTGCACTGAGGTGAGACGTTCGTAAGTTTGTGTCCAATTCTGTTCCTCCTATACATAAATGACCTCCCTTGCAACATCTCCTCAAACGTCAAGCTATTCGCGGATGACAGTGTCATATATCGACAAATACAATGTGTTAACGATCACCGCATCATCCAGCAGGACTTGTACAACGTCGAGCAGTGGGCAACCCTCTGGCAAATGAATTTTGCCCTCACCAAGTGTTACACATTGTCAATCACACTCGAGAAACAACCCTCGCCATTTATCTACTCGCTCTGTAACTCCTGCACAGAAGGGGTGCAATATCAAAAATACGTGAGTGTTTACATATCAAACACGCTGAGCTGGGCAAAACAGTGCGAGGAGGTGAAGAAAAAGCCCAACAGGATTCTGGGAGTACTGCAGAAAATGTTTTTGTCATGCGACAAGACTATAACAGAAAGAGCCTACACGAGCCTCGTACACCCAATTGCTGAGTACTCCACCGCGGCTTGGGCTCCACACACCCACAAAGACATTAAGAAAATCGAGTCTAACCAAGGAAGAGCTGCCCGCTTTGTCTGTAAAGACTATGCCCGTACCAGCGGCGTTACACACTGCTAGGTGATCTGAATTCCCTACAAGTCCCTACAATTCCGTCGCAACGTCCACGACCTATCTGCAAAATCAAGACAGGAATACTTAACATACCATTCCCACCTGAACTCATCCGAAATCAGCGCAAAATAGCCCCTTTTGAATATGTGGACTCATAAATACTCCTTTTCATACGAACTGTCCCAAAGTGGAACTCTCTCAGTATCATCTACTATTGTTAACACCAATTCATTTACTACGTTCTCCAGTGAAATTTGTGAAATGCACCAACGAGACTGCAAATATAGCTGACTCACCCGTAGACTTGCTACAAGTCGATTCAAATAATCAGTCGAGGAATAGACAGAACGAGCACGTTAGCGCGAGCAAATCTTGAAGCGACGAGATTCGCTCGCGCTTCGCGCTCGTACTGATTTATTTCTCGCGCCTCGCTCCGGTCGTCGCTTCGATATTCGCTCGCGCTAACGCGCTCGTACTGATTTATTTCATATTTGTGAGTCGACTTGTAGCAAGTCTACATGCAATTATACCATTTAAAGCTAGATCAAAGGGATTATCTCGCTCACTGGTCTCGGGGGTTTTGCTAAAAGGCGGCCTGCGGCAAAACAACAAACATTGAAAAATTAGAAAAAGAAAAAAATTAAAAACGAAGATCAAAATGTTTTAGGAACTTAACCTACATATATAGGCCCTGTTCAGTTGAGTTCGCTACTGACGTTTGCCACTTTAACACGAGCATCGTCTACACTCGCCACACTGCACTGACGAGGGTTATGACATGCTCTGAGCATCGTCTACACTCACCACACTGCACTAACGAGGGTTATGAAATGCCCTGAGCATCGTCTACACTCGCCACACTGCACTGACGAGGGTTATGAAATGCCCTGAGCATCGGTCTACTACACTCACCACACTGCACTGACGATGGTTATGAAATGCCCTGAGCATCGTCTACACTCACCACACTGCACTGACGAGGGTTATGAAATGCTCTGAGCTTTTCCTCTCCTTACGTTCCAGTGTTGTTGCTTAGCTCATAAAAATTCCGTACAGAATTGAATAAAATACAAATAAGGGAGAATATGTACAATTTAGAACTGAGTTCACTCCTTCGAGTTTGTGTTTAAGAATCAATTTCATTCATTCCCTCAACTTTCCCGCCAAAAATAACATGTCAAAAATCCCGGATGTAGGCTAGGTTTGGAAGATAACTCCGACTCGTGGGAATTCATTTAGAAACTGAAATTCATCCCGCCGCTGCCACCAGTGTAACGAACCGAGGTATCGGACCAGTGGGCCAAGGAGTTGAACAAGTAGAACTCGTAGTAGACCTGCAACCAGGCTGGTAAAACCACTGTATAACTGCGTGTATAACTGCGTGTAGAACGCATTATTGAAATTATACTCACTGTTTATATACACTTGGGGTCACGGTGCTTAGTAATTACACAACTTCCGGTAGCAATTATATATATACACGTCATGCTATTGTTTAATATTCTTGTGCAAGAGACTACGTCACGTCTCACTACACACCTACAGAGAATATTCTGGTGCTAATTCTAGTAACCTCTGGGTCACAAGAGCACAAGAGCACTGTAACTCCGTTACATATGTATATATCTGTGTACAGAAAAAGGTCTATCCTGCGCTCCTAAATTCTAGCCTATTCTTTCATATATATATATCTAAGATGATTTTTAAGAACATCACTCCTGACTTCTCCCAAGACAGCCAAATTCCTTGCATTTTCTCTTGAAAAGTGCTTGGTTTTGAACAGCTGTAACTTCGCATTGCTTGGTCGGATGGAGACGCGGTAAAAAGTATCGGAAGCTCCGTGAAAAATAAAATGCTAAAAGTGCCAATCAAATCTGGTTTTTCTCCAGCGCATTTAGTTCTAAAATGCTTGTAAAGAGCGCGCATTTTGGCCTTTTCCGACACCGCCGCAGTTTGCAGCTTTATGTTCAAAATAGCCACTTTTGCATGTTTTGAAAAGCCGGCACATCGCCTTGGATTACACAATCAAAACACCGGAAACAGCCTCTTCACTCAGTCACGACACAATAAGCAAGCCATGTTAATTGTTTTCTATGCATAGACCTACAGCCAAATTAAATTTACCATACACCCACCACCCCCTATAGGACTCCTCCCATGCAGCAACTTGCATGATGAATGTTCTTAAAAATCAGCTTTGATATATACAATCACATGTGTCTACTGCGTCGAGGAAAACATATATAACTGGTGTAAACTAGCAATTATCCATATCAATGAAATTAAGGAAAACAGATAACGAATATGTCACGTATCGTGTACAACGTTATACAAGGAGAGCAGAGAATGCTCGATATA
Organism: Epizoanthus stellaris; assembly: GCA_025403545.1. NCBI lineage: Eukaryota > Metazoa > Cnidaria > Anthozoa > Zoantharia > Epizoanthidae > Epizoanthus > Epizoanthus stellaris. The sequence goes on along the minus strand of JAOBYG010509942.1, from coordinate 1,732 downwards.
CTTTCCTTTCTCGAAAATAATTTTTTGCCACATGAACCGTTATGTCGCTATTCGTATTTCGAACGAGCGGAATTGGATTTGGAGTTTTTTAGGCGAATCATACAGAACGGTCACTCGATGATGACCGCGGTAGACAACGACGATGTTCACAAATTACGTATTGTTGGCGTTTGCTTGAGCAGTACAGAGACAAAAAAAAGAGAAACAACAAGAAGAACAAGAAAAATCACTCAACCCCAAGGTGAACTCGGTACTATGTCTGTTGGCCAAACTTAACAAATCGGTCGATTGTTTCACAGAGTACAACGTGGATAAATTGACGACCCATCACGGGCTGTGCGTAGACGTCGGGTACAGAAGAAGAGACATTGCTTCCGCTTTGCACGCCAGGAGTATCGAGCTGGCCAAATCGAACGGATTTACCTTAGTCAAAGCCGAAGCGACCGGTCTTTACTTGAAACGGGTATGTGCATCGCTTCATTTCAACGTGCTACACGAAATACGATACGACTAGTATTGCGAGGGGGGTAACAAGGTTCCTTTATGAACATGGGCATACACGAAAAAGTACAGCTGCTTGCTAAGCGAATATAACCCTGATTGCCGTCCACGCGTCCTGTGGTAATCTTTCTAGCAGACAAGTGAACAATGTAAACGACCATGACCATCGTGATTCTTGTGCTGCATGCATGACAGATTCACCACCAACCTCTCGAAGAGATTGGAGCCGATTTTGCTTGACTGTCCAGAACTCAGTTGCATTGCATTGTCATTGCATTATCAAAACAGCTTTTGACCAATAAAGTTTGCGAGAGGTTCGACTCGTGTTGAGTACTGGTGAATCACAAATTTGTTGGTGGTATAATGGGATTGAAAATCCTTTTCTTTTAATTTACAGTCGGCAGTCGTCGTTTCAGCCAGACTGAGGAGACTTGTTCCAATCTCGTACCCAGTCCTAGGAAAGAATTTGTCATTGATGTTTTTTCGAAAGCACAAACAAAAAAGTGCCAGAGTTGATTGAAATCGATACATTTTAACCTAGCAAATATATTCCAAAACAATACTGTAAATTTACTACATATGCTTGCAGAGTTTGAAAGATTCTATTCATCAAATTTAACACCGAGTAAATCTTAAGAATTTACTGTGCGAGAATGCAAACTTTTGCATTTTCAAAGTTAGAAAATTTTATAATAACTTGACAATAGCAGTTTATACATTAGATGGTTAAACTTCAGAGCATTGTACCGTGAAACTAGTTATTCCAAAGCAAGCTATGAACTTTCTGAATTTGAAAAACTACAGTACTAAGAAGAGGCAAAGTTATTTCAGTTGCCAGACGAAAGCTTGGATCATATGACATACAAATAACTTATTACAGAATCCCTAATGATTGTCATCAGGCTACGGCTCATGAAATTCAACTTTCTCGTTTCCTTTTCTTATGATACCAAGCATTCGCTTTTACGAGGGTCTGGATGGGGGGGGGGGGTACAAATGTCAGAAAATGTCAGTTAAAATTTCGGTCATTTGTCAGTTAAATTTTAGTCCATTTGTCAGTTGACAGTAAAATGGCTGTTAATAATTAACAGCGAACCTCAAAGATCCCTTTACTAGCTAGAAATGATACGACTAAAACTAAATTACGCTCCTTGTCCCCAATTTCTCCGATTTCTACTTTCTGTCATCATAATAGATGTTATTTTGTTTAATTTAAAACTTGTCCTTGAAG
>JAOBYG010508831.1:0-15308 GCA_025403545.1 Epizoanthus stellaris | reverse complement strand
GGGGGGGATTCCATCACTGTTTTATGGCCATATTTATTCACGAATTCACTGCTAGTAATATATAGATATGACATAAAAACTATCAGCTATGCCAAACTTGTTTGATCAACTGTTTCACACTGTACATTCAGGGAGACTGGTGTCATCTATGCTGAACCTAAATTGAATTATTTAGACATGGTAATGACCATAACTACATTTTCACCTGTTTTGCTCATTGCATTTTAAAAATACTAGCAATACTCAAAGGCTGCCAGAATGTTGATCTAAATTACATATAGTTATGGTAAATGGATGGACATGTGATATTTTGTGATTCTATATCACTGTATTGAATGAGTGTCTTTTGGCACACTGCAGAATTTACTGGTGAAAACTTGTCGTTTGCCAGTATTCCATTTGCCATGCTAACTGCTAGTAGTAGCAACTGCTCCCTGAAGAACACTATGGATGGTGGCGGCACCCCATTATACACAGCATCTAATATCATTATCATTAGCATAGAGCTGAAGTATCAAAAGATAAACATTGCCATGACTAAAGCCAATGAAAATAGTTTTTTAATCACCATCTGCACTGGATGGCTGGCCACAGACCATGGATGTACATCCGTTCAGATAAGAAGACATGAATGCTATACGATTGTATCCCTGTGAGAAGTGACCAAGCAGCGAGTCACATGCATTATTTCCTGGCAGACAATGGCATGAATAATGCATGAATATTATTTAATATTCCGAGAAATGGCAGGCAGTGGATTATGTGATAGTTTTCTTGGAAGCTGTGACAATCAGTGGTATTGGAGCTCAATTGTTCTGTATTCAGATTGTTTGAACAAGATTAAGTGAGTAACTGTGCCAAAACAGTTGATCAAGATCAAGCTCTCAGTATTTTGTGGGAATCAAACAGAAGTTGCGAGCAAGTAGAGCAGTATTCAGTGGCATTCTGTGTTGGACTGTTTTTAAAAGGCTGGACAAATGCAGTGTTCTATCTAGCTAGGCTAAAACGATAGGGTGAAGAACGAGAGGGCACTTTTGTATAATTTATGCGGATCGAAATCGAAGTGATTCCATTCGTTAGAATTACCGAAATGTGATTGGGCAAGAAAAATGTGTTAAAATCACGCAAATGAGAAGCGTTCATTGATCCCATTAGGTGATAGGATGCCAGGTTTGAAAATGAAGGTTTGTTCTTTGCATTTACATGTGTTGTTACTACCAAGCTATTCTTCCTTACTAGTGACTCACTGATGCAAATCTTTACAAATCCTACTTGTGGGAGTCAAAACATGGAGATTTTTCTTGTACTCATGTTGTTCTCTCGATTGTCATGTTTCTTGAAGTGACTGGGATATTTGATGAACGAGGGGGCCTGGAACTAGACTGGGGATCAAGATGGCGGACTTCGCATTTTGTACAAGATAACGGAGATGTTTTCCAAACCAAATCTTCTCTTTTTTTGCCAAAACTAGGAACACAATGCAGTAAAATGTAGCCTCTACAAGACCAAGAATATATTCCAGGCTTGAAGTGTTTTTCCAGAACAGAAATTAAAGAAAATTACCTTTTATTTCTCTTTCATTTGTTTTGACATTATGGATTTGTTTACATGTATATTGCACGTTGGAGATCTTAAGATGGTAGTGTCCAACTTTCAAAATGTTTTCTCACTCCCAGTCACAATGGCTTCCGAGGCAGTAGAAAGAAGTGTCAGCAACAAAGAATGTGAAGAGAGCGTTGTAGTGATGGCAGTTTTACACACACAACAAACAGGACTAGTCATATGAAATATTACCAGCTTTTATAAACTATTGATAACTTGCCAAAGATATCTCTGCTACAAATAAGTTCATGAAGAGAACACTGTGTGGGATAGACATTTTCTGCAATGTAACAGAAGAGCTAGTTACCTCGTGAAAAAGTTTGATTTGCAACGTTGACGACATGAATAAGGCTCATGTTCCTGCTGACTGCTGAAGTTTTCAGTGGTAGAAAAGCTTTTGAATTTTCTAGGGGCAACGCAGATGACAGTTTACTACATTGTAAATATGGAATTACAATTTATCTTCTCAAGTGTCAAACCATCTTGTAAGATGATCCTTTCACAAAAAGCAATGCCAACATCTATACCGTGCAGAAGCTGGAAGGCAAAAAACCAAGCATTTCAGCTCAAGTAATGCGACAAAGAATCTAAATATGCATGCAAACTTAAAAGGAAATTGTATGTGGGGAAGACATCGAAATCATAAGTTTACGATCTGGGTGCAGCTCTGTAATTCATCAGGTTGTAATCCATATCACTTATCGTGTTTATAGTATCAAGTGACATCACATACTGTATTGTTTAGTGAGACCAACTCTGGAAGTATTTCAGTATCCTGCATGGAGCGCTCTAAGCAATGTAAGCACATGAGATCGAGATAAAATTATCATAAATAGAGAATACATGTAGTAACTTAAACTACAGAGCGATCGCTGTTCTCAAACGGTCACTTCAATTCCACGCACAATACCACTCCTAAAATGATGTACAGATATATCACCGTGTTTCATCATCTCTTTTGCAAATAAATCAGCTGGATTGTCAGATGCATACAGGATTGATCGATACCCACCATACACCGAGTTTTTCTTTATTCTCAAACTTTGCTGTTTGTATTGATTTATCAGCAGAGGCAATATTAGAAATACGACAGAATATCAATTAACATCTATATAGATACCCACTCCAAAAGAAACATAAATCTGCAACAAGAATTTCGCTGCAAACATCACTTGGGACATAAATCGAGATATCAAATGAAACAGCACAAATATAATAAACGTGCAGGATTCAAGCACTCAAATTCTGTGTTAATAGTTTTGCCTTTATTTAAAGGGGCTATGTCACGGTAATGCGCATGCGCTCGAGTCATGTCAGATAAAATCCTTTACAGTCATGAAACATGAGTTGTAGGCTCAACAGGACAATAAGAAACGATAAAATGATTATATATTAGCAGAATTAGGTGAAAACAATGAGTTTTTAAATACAAGAAACACGATTTTGACAGCGAATGGGTTAAACGTATTTAATGTCTAGCCTGGACTGAAATTAAATTGGGAGTTTGTAATCCATCTTAATTTTCCCCAATTTTCCCCATCCACGTTCCTTTATGGCTTATCATCATCTCTTTTGCGTTTTTCTACCACAGTAACCTGTTATTTTTTAAATTCCTTTGATTTGGGGAGATTTACATACATCGCAAAAATGCTCAAAATAGCCGTGACATAGCCCTTTTAAGCAGATATCTTTAACATTCCAATTTCCAAACTTGTATTCTTCTTAGTTACTTTTGGTATTTTACTTCTTCTAGTGTAAGTGATAAACAACAATGTTTGATGAAGCAAAGTCTGACATTTGTACGGCTGTGGACTGTGCATGATGATGATCAAATGCCTCGGTTTCCAAGATGGTACTTTCAGATTCACAGATTGAGAGCAACAACAAATACTTCAGGAAGAAAGTTGTGGCCACGTGATTACTTTTGCAGTTAAATATAAGTAGTAGGTTTGCCAAACAACGATGGGACAGAAATTACAATGTCCTTGCGCACCATCAGGTCAAAGACACAAGTCACATCTGCAGATCACCCAAACCTCACAGTAGAAATGGTAGCAATACTTGACTTGACAAGTATTATCCAAATTATGGGGCAATATTTCTCTGAAACAACCGTGTTAGAAATAAATAATGGTCAATTTGCACTTCTTTTGGCAAAGTAAGCTTGGAAAGAGCATCTCCAGTGGCAAAATCCAATATAGCTGATGCAGAACAGAACACGAGGACCGAGCAGATCTTCTTGTTGCCATGGTTCCCCACATACAATTGGCTTAAAACTTGCTGGGATGATAGAACAATGGCTGTAACCCATGTTTGGCTAAAAATAACTGATGTTTTATGTGTTTTTGGTCCACTGAACAATAAAAAACTTTTCTGTCCCAGAGACTCCATATTTAATTAATTCTTTAAATGGGCTGGTTTGTTCTTTTGTTTCCTATGTCGTGCACGAATTGCGCATGTGCGCCAAATGCACGCTTCAACTTGCACGCAAGGTGTATGTGAAACCTGCTGACTTGACCTTCAAAAGTAGAAATAGAAATCGTTTGTTGTTCTCGAAATATTTACAAATCTCCAAAAGATCGAACCGAACGAACAAAACTGAAGAGAAACACTTGGTCTTCAAGAATCAAATTTGACAGTGAAAATTGAACAAGGAGACTTGTCAAGGAAAAACTTGTCACATTTTGCCGTAGACACGAGCAAATAAAACTAATCACATGAAAACTTGTTTGTGTGTACCAGGATTTAGGCACACAGCCGGCCACAGCTATAACTTTGTTACACCAGAGGAAATTCCCAGATGAATATAACTGTAAATAATAAAGCAAATATCAACTTGTACTGATATACTTTTGGGAAGAGAAGCCTCATCACATTGCTGATCGGGAAGGGGACTACACGTCTAGATCTGTAGCGATCGTGTTGATTTCTTCAGCACGCTAGCAAATCAAAGTTTTTGTTCGTGACACCTGATCTTCATGTATATCTGTCGTTTCGCTTGTGAATCAGCACACTTTTTAAGTAATATGTACCAGTACAAATTACTGCGATTTTCCAAACCAAAGAAGAAATTTGTGATTTCCATGCGAACAAAACCACAAAGAATGTATTTTTCTTGTTAATTTTTGTTGACCAGTCAAACGGTTGAGGCCTCATGGGTTGAAATTTACATGGGGCACCCTCTTGAATTGTTGTGAAGATTTGCGTTGGGTTGTGTTATGCATTTCTCTATGAGCTTTTATATATTCATGTTTTTATTCTGCCGAAAGATTTAGTTTAACTAAAACCGGAAAAAAATATTTCAGTCAAACAGCTGGAGTCTAAAGAGGGGAAACTAATATTTCGGTGCCAATTTGATCAAGTCGGCATTCCTGCATTGATCGATACCTGACAAGACTGCCAAGATAGTACACGGATGTTTATTTATTGTTAATGTACATAATCCTCAAAGGTTTTCCAATGATTGCAGTGTTTTATACTGAAGATGGAGCAAGGAATACAGGGTAAATAATTAATCTGTTCATTATAAATTATAAAATTACAATAGTCACTTCTTGTAGCATATTTGGTGGCTGTGTCATTGTCATTGACTGTTTGACCCGTGTATAAATGGGGACACATTTTGTAGGTTGAATTTTAAGTCTTCAAAGATAAAAGGGACGCAGATTCACAATATCACCATCAACTTACTTGTCTTTTCAAACTTAGAGAAGAGAAGCAAATAATAGAGTAGCAATTTTCACTCGCACTTAAAGATTTTGTTTAGGTGCACAACATGCTACTAAAGACATTTTTTGGTCCCATTTGCAAAACATCTAGTCTCGTATGTACGGTGGCCAACGTGCAAAACAATATAGTTTCTTAAAAACACAAATTTCTTTTACCAAAACAAAAAACTTTTTTCTAAAATCAATTTTGTAATTTTTTTAAAAACAGAATTTGTATTTCGGAAAACATTTATTTCTAATACATTAACTTTTATCAGTACAAAACGTTTTTCCAAAACAAACACAAATCACTAAAATATATTATCAAAGCAGAGTATTCAATAGGAATCCCGAAACGAACAACACACAGTATAAAAGTGAAATGCCTTATTTCTGAAAAAAATGTAAAGACAAGCTTAGTATTTGCTCAAGCAAAAATCAATATTGTATTGGTCATAGTCGAAATCGTGCTCTTGTACTTGTATTTGTACTTGTATGATTTACTCCCATCTAGTAATACTATTTTTAAATACTGGGAGAATCAAAAGAAAAAATAATAATGAGAATAATGAGAAAAAAAGAAGTGACAATTGTTCGAGAAACTGTGCTGACATGTAGGCTGGGGTGAATATTACAAGTCTGACCCCTAGCCAATCAGGCGTGAACGAATCCTTTGCTTCCCGTCCAAGGTCATTCAAGGGCATTGTAGAAAATTAAGATTTGTTGATAATGTGAGTTTGCCGTGAAAGTTGCTAAACTTGAAAAAGCTCATGCTTACCAGTGTAAACAATCCAAATTAACCACCGCTCGATTACAGGCTATGCGCAACCTCTTGTTAAATTAAATAATGCTACACTCACATTCTCCAGCTGCATTGCTGTTTTTACTATCGCTCTTACGCAAATCATTACTTAATAGCAAACTTTGTAGTGAACACGGAGAGAAAGTTTGATCTGTGATCTTGATCATTTGCTATGACAATAAATGACACGATAGAGAAAGGAATGTTCACATTGACATGATCTTATGTGCTATCACAACTAAACAAGTGCACTTCAGATGCAACATCTTCAGTTAAATTACTACACACGAAATAATAAGTTACAGCCCTGGTTGTAGTAGTATAAAGTGGCAAACGTTCATTAGATTTCAGCATCTTCACTACTTCGTGGACAAGCTAAAGATTATATTGCACAAACTTGATCAAATTTAGATGTATCATTTTATCTCAACCAGTGCTCTCTCTTGAACTGCTCCATCGTTAGGTTTGAGGATAGGCTGGGATGCAGTCCTAAAAATAACTTTCTATTTGCAGGTGGTAGTCATCATAATTGCTGGATATGTACCAAAAGCCCTAGGAAACATGCTGGCGGTGATGATGACAAGCCATTTAAATGTTCAATTTGCAATAAGGCATTTCCAGTTGCTGCCCACTTGACAAGGCACCAGCGAACTCACACTGGTGAGAAACCACATGAGTGTCAGCAGTGTGGAAAAAGGTTCGCTCTGGCTCAGAATCTTAAACTGCATCAGCGTGTTCACACAGGAGAAAAGCCGTACTCCTGTACATTTTGTGATCGAAAATTTCCTGGACAGTCGGATCTTGCTAGGCACTTACGTACACACACTGGTGAAAGACCATACAGCTGTGATCATTGTGACCAGTCCTTTGTATCAGCATCAGGCCTTCGCAGACATCACCTTGTTCATACTGGTGAAAAACCCCACTTCTGTCCACACTGCCCCAAGAATTTTAGACGGAAGTGGCACCTGATACTCCATATACGTGCACATACTGGAGAGCGGCCCCATTCTTGCCATCTGTGTGACAAATCATATCGTGACACTAGCAGCCTTAACAAGCACCTTCGTGATCACTTGTCAGGAAAACTGGAGGAAAGGCAGCGTGTTAAGGAACAGCGAGCTGCAGCACGTGCTGAAAGAAATAGTTCACGATCAGATGAGAAAGTATCACCAAAGAAAAGAAAATGCAATAAAGATAACACTACCGAAGTTCCTTCAACTGCAGAAGTCAAACCAGTAGATGCTATTCAGAGAAATGCTGATGGTGAAGTTATCGAGAAACCACCATCCCTTGGCAATCCAGGTAATCTGCCGCATATTAGCAGTAGTACTGAAAAGAGTAAGAAACCTCCAAGAAAGAAACAAAAAGAACGACCTGCAGGTAAAACGACTGATGAGAAAGGACATAAAAAGAAATCAGTGAAGAAACGTCAGAGTAGTCCGGTGAAAACCAAGATGGCAGCAAAACATTCTGCAGAAAATGCAAGTGAGCACAGTGAGGTTTCTTGTGTTATTGAACCCCCTGCAAAACCTGAAGCTGCCAAACAAGATGCATTGACTGAACGTTTTACCATTGAACGACCTGGTGTTCCTAGTACAAATAATGGGAATATTGATGACCTCAGTGCTACATCTCAAGAAGAAAAGTTGCAGGCCCTTGCTGATGCTGCAACTATCCACGCAACTGCACTGCACAATACTGACTCTGTGAATGACCAACCAACTACAAGCACTGAAATGACAGAAAGGCGAACGGCTTTGTACACACCTAATGGAGATAATGTAGGAGTCATTTCCACAAAGCCAGCGCCCATTACTGACATTTGAGGTGCTGCTATACCGGCCATATAGATGATAGGACGCCTTCCCAGAGACTGCAACATTACCAGTGTTGCAATAAACTTTACAGTTCCATGCATATCGACTATCGTGCAAGTACAGTATCCACTTGTAATCCGGTGTTGCATGTCGGTTGAGGCTCAGATGAATTTACAGTGAATATGTATCTGATAAACATATGATATCCACTTTGTATAATCCCGATACATGCACGTGAACAATCTGTAAGATCAGTAAGAAATGTGTGAAGTTTTTGTGTTAAAGAATTTTTTGCTTGTATTCTAAAGTACTGGTAGCTTGGGTACTACTGGAAAGTGTTAAGGTACAGTCTGAGATTGATTTCGAATATTTTGAATCTGTGGTGAAAGTGGCTGTGCTACAAGCTATTAAGATTACTTTGAATTTTCCCAAACCTAATTTTGTAACCTTCGAATGTATAAAATACAGTATCAGAAGTTGTATATAAAGGTTAGACATTCAAATAGAACACATCGTTATATTTAGCTGTCTTTTGCGGAAACAAGATACAAACTGGATCGCAAACTATAGTGAAACAATGCTACGTTTTTCGTAAGAAATTTCCAGATGTAGCAACAGAACAGAACTAAATATGGCAAGATTTTAATTACTGAGTGATGCTTACTGATGATTGATGAAGATTGTGATTGGAAATGGTGCAATTAATTTTAATATACATGTATATGCAGTGTTATAAAAATATATTGACTATACTTATTCATAAACCTGAATGGGCAACCCTGTCAAAATAAAGTTGTTCGTTCATTCACCTGGCAGTTGATGATTGAGACAAAAAGGTTTCTTTGTTTCCACGTGCAAATGTGTTTGGAATTAAAAGGTTTGTTGTTGATAAGCATTACGTCAGGAAAGATTCGTCAATTGCTAGTAACACACCTGAACTTCAGTGTTTCTTTGCACTAATGAACAATGAAACAACTACAAAGTCTGTTGTTGGACAAATAGTCTTCGCTTTTTCTGCAGTTTTAGATAAACCAATGACTGACGGAGCTAAAGAAACAAGAAAGTTGTATGTATGATACATTTGTATTCAGAATTCCAGTCGAGTTTGAATGCGTTTTGTAAAATGTCACTTGCCATTTTCATTGTCGTGGTGTTGGTTAGTTCTGTGATAACAAACCCACTCATAATGAGCCCATTTTAGTGACATGTAAAATCGTTAGTCAGATGCTTGGTATGTTCAGTACAGCGGGGTTACCTATAGTCGTCAAACCAATATAAACTGTTTCCATAACTCAAATCATTCTTGGAGGGAATTATGTTCGTGGGATTAGGATTAGGTTTTAGGGTTAGAATCATTGGCAGCACGTTGTGTGGAGATGGCTCTCTATGGCTCGGGTTCAATCCCCAGATGGAGAGATCTGTTGTTTTTCTTGTCTTTACCAAATAAGTAAGCTGTGAGACTTGCATTGGATTCAGCAAAGGTCCAGGAAGCGTTGTTTGAGTTGTAGAAACAAATTTTCATCCATGAACTTCCAATCTCTTCTTTTTCTGCCATTTTGAAAGCAGTTTGGTGATCAGGCAGACCGTGCGAGTGAAGACAGAAAGTTAATATACAGAGAATACATGTGTACGCCTTGGATGTACAGGGTTCGTACGGGTCCACAAAAACCATGAAAGCCCTTAAATTTTCATTTCTGAAAATTAAATATTCAAAACTACATGGGTTTTCTAAAAGCTTCCCAAGTTCATGAAAAGTCCTTATTTTCTTTTCTTGAGGGCTGTCAATAAATGTAAGTTATGTTTTTTGGGTGTATGGGTCCTTAAAAATGGCTTAATGATACCATGAGATTAGGGGAAGAAAGGATGTAATAAAACGTGAGATTAAACCAGTCATAGTTGTATTCTATTCTACATGCAGTGATAATTTAGTGATTGAAGGGTGAGGTTGGAATAAGGATTATAAGGCAAGGTTTGAGAATTAGTTTGCTACTGCCAGAAACCAAGGCCAATGATTGGGTTCACTTTCGTATATCTGCTTTTGATGTCAGGACGTTTTTCCCATGTCATGTGTGAATGTAGGTTTTCCCCAGGTCTTGTGCCCAAAGGGACTGCAGTAGATGTCAGAAAAAAATTCTTGATTTCGAACGTCATGTTGTTAACTCTCTCAAAAGTGGACACACTTGGAACCAGCTTCAACTGCCCGTGCAGAAAAGGTGTCAACTCTAGAAGAAGTATTAACTACTGATGTACGAGAATTAGAGAGTGAAAACATTGTTAATGCAATTGTATATCACGAAAAATTACAGAACTGGTCAATTGTTTGACATTGTAGGAAGTAATTTATTTTGCTGCCAAGAAGAGGACCCTAATCTTTGCAATGCTTAAAGCCTCCTTTGTCTCAAGTGTCTGCTCAGGGAGGTATTATACCAATATTTTAGTGTGAGAGCTGATGTCAAGCATTTATTGTCTATATTGAAGTGTTTAGTAAACAGTACAATGACTAAAATGTGACAGGGATTGGCTCCAGCTGTCCGTTATAATATTAAAATATTAGGGTTGCTTAGAAATTTTACCAACTTTAGCGATTTGTTATAATCGTTGAACATTTTCAAAAATGATTTTAAAATATTCTTATGCTCAAGCCATTCACTGTACTTGTAATGTATAGCTTATGTGTTGGGTGTCTTTTGAAGCATTTCTGGTTTATGATTGGACAACAATCGGTGTATTAGGCAAATCAAGAGAAAATGCAGACCATTCCAGTAGCTAGTCAATAGTAACCTAGCAAGGCCAACAGATTGATTAACCCGCATGGGTTGACTGTGGCCAAGCGGCCAGTTGATTGTGCTATGAGCACAAACTATCAGCCATTGTTAAAACTCAACAGTAATAGCGAATATTGACTATTGCTATTACTTATAGTCGCCATCAATGATTTCATGCTCGAAACAAAGAATTGTTTATTTGAATTCTCAAACCTGGATAGATATTGAAAAGGTTTGTTGACAAACACTACGTAAGCAAAGTTTCGTTTACTGACTTTGATCCACTTTGTTTGACCATCATTGACTATGATTCCCTGTGGTCGGTGATACTCAATTACCAATTGTCGCTGTGTCACCACTTTTACTTGCTGGTGTACTCGTATAAAAGGATGTTAAAGGAATCCTGAAGTGAAAACACTTTGCTGGCAAAATGAAAGAACTTGTTCCACTGAATTACTCTGTGAAGGTTTTGGGGTCCAAAACCGTCACACAAACGAGAACGGAGCAAAAACGTTTCCCTATTTTTGCACTTCGACACTCATAGGCCCGCCATCTTGGATTAATGACGTCAGTCGGTTGCCGTTACCAGGCCCCTCGCCATCTTGTTTGTTTTGATAGGTGGACTGTCCGTGGCCTGGGCCTGGGAACGGCAATTCACTGACGTCATAATCCAAGATGGGAAGCCCATGATTGTCGAAGTGCAAAAATAGAGAAATGTTTTGCTCTGTTCTCGTTGGTGTGATGGTTTTGGACCCCCAAAACGTCACAGAGTAATTCAGTGAAACAAATTCTTTCATTTTGCCAGCAAAGTGTTTTTCACTGCAGGATTCCTTTAATGAAGTACAAAGAGTGGTGAAATAAAGTTTAAAATTTGTGCTATACGCTTTTAGTAATCTGTACTATTCCTTTTTTATACTCTTTGTTAACGTCTTTTGTATAGTTTGCATTTATATTTGCATTGCTTGCTTTTGTAGTGTGGAAACCACTGTCCACCATTATCCGGATTGGCTGAATATGTATGGAGTTAGGAAAATATGAAGTACTTTACCTCCCTTTCCGAACAGTCCACAAGTTTTTCCTTTAGGAAATTTGTAGTTCTTCGCAAAATCTACATCCAACTGTCATACGTCTTGTGGAAATAGTTATACATTGCAATGTTTGCACCAGCAAGACTACTGCTAAATGATGAACAATCACATTTATTGGATTGCAGCGATACACATTCAATTGCATTGACAAACAAGAATATTTCAGAAGAATGAGACGCATTAATAGTGTCAATCATATCCAGTTGCAGTTGAATGTCAGTCATTGAAGTTCTGTTCTTTAGCATGGCCGTACAACTAAGGGTGCATTTGTTTGGGAACATTCCAGAGTAGGAATTGCCGGAATACTTGGCAGAGCCATTTGATTGGGAACTATTCTCATTCCAGTTTCCTTGAAATATTATTCTAACCATTCTGCTCTGGGTATCAGAATAGCGGGAGTAATCCGAATTAGCAACGTCATTTGCACTAATTTCGAACACAACAACAATGGCCGCCATGTTTTATATCTGCTGACTGAAGTCTGAAAGACTGCATGCTCATCGGAATATTTTGAATAATCGGAATAATCGTTCATTTGGAAAATAGAAATTGAGCTATTCTGGAATATTCCCAAACTAATGCACTCTAAGTCGACAATGACTAGGCAAATCTTGATTATTTTTACAAATGAACCTCGTAGTCGATGATTGGATGTTTAAGACAAAGGTTTCTTTGTTGAAACGTTCAAAGATGTTTCAAATTGAAAAGGTTTGTTAACATTAACGTCAGAAAAGATTCGCCTATAGTGCTAGCCTTGTTAATTAGGTCCTTCTCTTTAATTTCGTTATGACCACAACTAAACAAAAAAATTAAAGTTCTGCAGCAGACAACAGTCACGCACCTCCAAAATCAAGAATAGTTTAAAGAAACTCTGTAGCCACTAGCAACTTTGATCTTTTAGCGTAAATAAACACAGCATTGTAGAAACAAGCATCTTAATCGTGGCAGTTTTAGCATTACAACTGCTAAAAATACAAAGGATGGTTATTGCCAACTACAGCTGGTGGTTTTAGTAAAGATCCTGCACTAAATGGATCAGTTAATTTTTTTTTTAATTACAGCCCTGGTTGTGGTAGTACAAAATAGCAAGCTTTAGTTGTATAATACGGTCTTGACTACTTTGTGAAGATTATGTTACTCTAACGTAATCCAATTTAACTGAGTGTTCTTTGTATCAGAGCGAGTGTTACTTCTCAAACTGGTCCCTCTTTGCTTTGGAGTAGGACGACAGCCTGAGATGCAGTCCTAAAGAGAACTTTCTTTTTGCAGGTGGTAGTCGTGAAAATTGCTGGGTGTGTACCAAAAGTCCAAGGAAACGTGCAAGTGGTGATAAAGACAAGCCATTTAAATGTCCAATTTGCAATAGGGGATTTCCTGTTGCTGCCCACTTGACAAGGCACCAGCGAACTCACACCGGTGAGAAACCACATGAGTGTCAGCAATGTGGAAAAAGGTTTGCTCTGGCTCAGAATCTTAAACTGCATCAGCGTGTTCACACAGGAGAAAAGCCCTATTCCTGTACATTTTGTGATAAAAAATATCCTGGACAATCAGATCTTGCAAGGCACCTGCGCACACACACCGGTGAGAGACCATACAGCTGCGATCATTGTGACAAGTCTTTTACAAATGCCTCCAGCCTTCGCAAGCACCATCTAGTTCATACTGGTGAAAAGCCACACTTCTGTCCACACTGCCCCATGTCATTTCGACGAAAGTGGCACCTGGTACTGCATATACGTTTACATACCGGAGAGCGGCCCCATTCTTGCCATCTGTGTGACAAAACATTTCGTGACACCAGCAGTCTTAACAAGCACCTTCGTGATCACCTGTCAGGGAAACTGGAGGAACGGCAGCGTGTCAAGGAACAGCGAGAAGCAGTACGGGCTGCAAGAATTATTGCACGATCAGCTGCCAAAGGATTAGCAATGAAAAGAAAACTGAAAACAAAAAATAAAAATAAAACTACTGAAACACCTTTAACAACACAACCCGAAGAGAGAAACGCTGATGGGGAAGTTATTGAGAAACAACCATCCATTGACACTGCAGACAACATGTCGCACGTTGACAAAGCCACTGCAAAGAGTAAGAAATCTCCAAGAAAGAAACAAAAAGAACGACCTGCAGGAAAAACGACTGATGAGAGAGTACATAAAAAGAAAACTAAGAAGAAGAAACCCAAGAAGGCTGCAACACATTCCACAGAAAATACAAGTGAGCATGGTGAGGTCTGTCCTACCGTTGAACCCTCTGCAGGACGTGAGGGAGCCAAACAAGATGGAACTGAAATTTATACCGTTCAGCTGCCTGGTGTTCCAATTACGAATAGTGGGATAATTGATGATCTTAATGCTATATCTCAAGGAAAAAAGTTGCAGGCCCTTGCTGATGCCGCAACTATTCATGGTCTTACCAAGGAACAACCAACAGTAAGCACTGAAGTGACTGACCAGCAAAGTGTTTTGTACATACCCACTGGAGATGTTGTTAGTGTCATTTCTACAGAGTCGGCGCCAGTAGCTGATGTTTAATGTGCTATATGTTAGTGGACATACTGAAGGTGGATACCTCCCCAGAGGGGAATATATCATTACCAGTGTTGCATTGTTAAGTTTACGCAGAGAGTTGAGATGCCGATTCTCGAGAAGCACAATGCTATAGTGGCCATATTGATGATGGATACCTCTGCAGAGTGGAATATAACATTACCAGTGTTACATCATAACTTCCGCTGATGTTGAAGGTGTTAATGCTCGATATCCTGCATGTTATAGTGGCAGATACCTCCCCAATTGGCCAAAGGGGAATATAACGTACCAGTTACACATAATTTTTAGATCTTCTTCTGATTTTCAAGAAGCAGAACGCTATAGTGGCCATAATGATGGCAGATACCTTGCCAGAGGAGAGTATAATGTTACCAGTGTTGCATCATTAACTCTATATCGATGCTCAAGATGCTACATGTCATAGTAGCGATATTGACGATGGACACCTCCTTCTATAGCTAGCATTAACAGCGTTGCATCATTAACTCAATCAGATCTTTGACTCATTCAGTTTTATTTTGAAATTTCTATATTTCTTTAATTTAAATTATTTCAAAATTACTGAGACGATAATGAATATTTAATGAATTTGGACAGCTTGGCAGCGATAGATGAAAACTACAAGCAAGTCTCGTAAACAAACGTCCATTTCGATAAAAAGGCTTATGTGGGTAATTCTTCGTATTCAAAAGTATTGGTAATATTTATGACTGCTCTTTTTGAGCAAGTAAATTAAATTGTAGTAGAACTCACTCTCTGCTCCAGAAAGCTAGAGTCAAGTGACAACACAAGCACAACAACACAGCGCAAACAAAGTCAATAGCACACAACAAACTTTACCGCTAATTAGACCGACACATGAATACAAGACCGCAGCGCTAATGACACCGATGTAATATACCGACGCATGAAACGAGACCGCAACGCGAACGGTATAAATACCGCCTACATGACCGACTTTGCTCTATT
>JAOBYG010507720.1:0-15319 GCA_025403545.1 Epizoanthus stellaris | reverse complement strand
ATGTGAGAAGTGATAGCGAAACCGGTTGAGCAGGATTATGTACATTTCACTAAGGGCAGGGGAATCAAATGTTATCTGAGGCTTCTATTGCACCCTAAGGGGTGCGAAGCACCCCTTAGCGTTGTAACTGTTACCTCAGATAACATTGAAATCTCTGTAGCAGTGCTGTCAGTTGACATCACTGTAGCAATGCTGTTAGTTGACATGGCTGTAGCAGTGCTGTCAGTTGACATCGCTGTCTCAGTGCTGTTAGTTGAAATCGCTGTAGCAGTGCTGTCAGCTGTCATCGCTGTAGCAGTGCTATTAATTGACATCTCTGTAGCAATGCTGTCAGTTGACATCATGTAGCAATGCTGTCAGTTGACATCGCTGTAGCAGTGCCGTCAGTTGACATCGCTGTTGCAGTGCTGTCAGTTGCCACACAGGTAGCCCAATCTATTAGTACGAATAGCAACATTATAATTAGACACCATTTTAAGACTTAATATGAACAATTTTTCCGTTTCTCAAAAATCCTAGAATATTGCTGTTACTGTGGAAATAAAGTTTACCTACCTTGAGTTCATTGTGTATTTGTGTGTTCTTTGCATTTTGGGCGCGATTTGACGGAATTTGAGCGACAAAGCCGAAAAGTGTTCCCCTCGGAACACTTTTAAAATGGTGTCCAATTATAATGTTGTTATTCGTACTAATAAATTGGGCTAACTGTGGTTGCCATCGCTGTAGTAGTGCTGTCAGTTGCCAGTTGTCAGTTGAGTTCCGCACTGTAGATTAATGGAGCTAGTATTGTTGTTGAATGTCAGCTCAAAGTGCACAATAAATGAGATCAAAGAAGTATAGAGACTGGCTAGTTAGTTCATTTATGAAGGGTTGGGATTGAGCTTGAAAGCAAGTCTCCTGTTTCAGCTATTTGGGATTGTGCGCTAAAAGCCGCACAGAAAAGGGTTAAGTTTCAGGGGACTCAAATAAAGATACACACCCTTGTTGTGGGCCGGTTGGGATTATGGGGACTCGACAAACAGGATCTTTATCGAGAGAGAGAGAAAAGGTACTGCCGAATGCCAAACTCTCCAACTCTCCAATGTTGAGTACTTTTTTCTATTTCCACTATTATGAAAATTATACCACTTCAAATATTTGCACTTTTTGCAAGAGTAGTGGGGACGGTCCCCATAAATTTTCGAACTTATGACACAGGTCCTCACAGTGCTTGTGTATATTTACAAACCCTAAGAAGTTCTGGGCACCTAAAACAAATTGCTTTGTTTTATGATTTATAACGAAAGCATTGAAAATGAGACAAAAAAATTGTGGGGACCCTGTTTAGGTCCCCACAATTTGAACAGTCCCCACAATGCAGGTGTGTTTTCTCATCTGCCACCCCAGAAGTATAGGTACACGTACTCACAGAAACACACACACAGACACACACACACACACTCACATAAACACAAATATTAACTCATAATAGGTTTCTTATTGTTATTATTTTGTTTATCTGTTTGATTCTTTGATTGTTTGTTTTGTTTGTTTGTTTTATTCAATTACTTTTCTGCTATCTATAGAGATGATTGCTGTATAATCTATAATTTCTATCAAGCTATTTCAACATGCATATCATTATTATTATTCTTAAGCTAAAATGGTGCACGAATGCCCAATATAACCCTGTCGGGTTTCTAATTTCTAGCAAACTCCTTATTTAAATTTTAAGAATAATTCGGGGAAAGAAAATCATGGCATTATGATCATATATTCTTGAGCCAAAACGTTTTTGTCATGCTAATGGTATTATGAGTGCTGGTTCTGTGGTCAGTAAAGATCTTTAGTTCGATTGGGTAGTTAGCAAACCAGTTCTTCTGAACTAAAGCATTTACTGCGAGGCACAAGAGCAACATCCTCGAGTTCGAGTAGAGAGATACAAACCAAGGTATGTTGAAAGTGTTGGCATTTCATTACCAGTCTAATTAACTGGAATCTGAGTCAAGTATAAAGAAACAAATTCAGTTTGTGCCACTTCATCTAGTTTCATGAAAGTTCTACAGATGAATATCTTTGATATATTTAGTTATGATGAACCTCGAATCCAGCCATACCAGTTTGTACATTAACAAAGTCAAAGAACTAGAATGTTCAAACATCTACTGAACTGTCGAACAAGAAATTACTTTACACCAAGCAGTAAAAACCTGGTGAGAATCCTATAAAATAAATCTACAGAAGCCATTAGCAAGAATAGAAAGTTTTGGCTCGAAAATTACATCAAAACGAGAAAAGATCTTTGGACTGGTGCTCAATAACGCTATAATTTGGTTGTGTCTGTATATTAAAGTCCTTTCCGGCTGAAGGTATGGAAACCTTCTTGTGTTTTACAGGACCTAATTCCTCGATCGATTTTATTCTTCAACTTTCAACTTTCATGTTCAGCTTTTGTAAGTACTACTAACTCTGAAGAAACTACGAAAAAAACCTTTAAAATTTGTAGTCGTACCTGAAACAGGTAACTAGTGATTCATCTGCATAGCATAAGTGAACCACAAACGATAAACCTCGTGTAACGCTATACAGCGCGTCACTACAACAATTCAATGACAATCTTGTTTTCTTCTCTTTAGCTTTGTGTACGACATATCTCTACTTTGCTACATAAATGATATTGCATTCATATCAACTGCATCTCTAGTAGATAACAGCATAGAATGTGTCTTGGAGGTAAACGGATCCTATAACTTTCAGGGGACAAGAATGCTAACTTTACCGAATCAGTCGGAAACTGACTGATTCCATATACTTCTTGCTCGTTGATTGACGCATATATCTGAACAGATTCGAATCAATCTTTAAATAATTCATCATCATAAAGGGAGGAGAGTTTTCACAAAATTTACACTCTGTTTCGTTGATCAGTAGGTTCAGTTGTAGTTTATAATAACAACAATTTCATTAACTTTATCTCGTGTCAAGAGAAATCGATATATATCAGTTATAAATACACTTTTATAATAACCGAAGAAACGGTTAGGGTAGCAAGTACCGTGTATATTTAATGCTTCATTCACTTGGCGTATATTGAAAGTTGATTGTAGATGGATACCTCATTAAATGACAAAATAGAAGTTTATATTCGTCATTTCACACAAATAAGTTTATCTAAACTAAGTTATAAAACTGCACTTTACATCAAGGTAGTGAATGTCATTTTCACTGAGATTGTTTTGGTACAGTTAACATGACCTCTGGTTTCACAAGCTGTTTTGGAAACTTACTCGCTCTTCGAACTAGGACTGAAGTGATGAGCAGAGATTATTAGCTGGGTAGTTACTTTGCCCGTTTTGGGATCTCGAACGGCATCCAGATATTTGCAAATCCATGATTTGATTAGTGAACTGAACAGAGTTCTAGTTTAGAAATTTTCGGTAGTTCCTCCAAGAGTCCACAAATTCTCTCTTCATTTCATTATTATGGATTTGTAGGGATTTGTAGCATTTTAATACATAAATTAACAAATTAAAGGTAAATTTGAAGAAATTACTGATGTGATCCGTGTTTAATAGCAACAGGGAGTTTATAGAACTTCTCTATGACAGACAAGAATGTGGCAGGTGTTTCTAATATATGTGTTTTCTAAGTACTGTGATTTCATCCTATATGCTAATTCCTCAGTTAGAGTTATAACTATTTTTGACATTTTCTTACTACAAGTTGTATCCCAACAAAAATAAACAACAATTTGTTCTATTCTTAATGAACTTCCTTCCTGTGCTAGGTGCTGCACCTTAAACAATATTATCAAAGAAAGGATGGCACACCAGATCCCTGAACACGCGACACATAGGAGCAGAGGTAATAACAAATTCTAAGGAAACCCAGACAGAATCTCAGACGCTTCTTTCTGTTGTTTCCGGCGTGTATTGGAAACTCGCACACAGGGAGATCACAGTTGATGTAGTATAAATACAAAATTTTGGAACCGGAAGGAATTAATATAGCCCAGCTCTGTTTTTGAGCTCATCAGAAGCAGATAACGTTTATGTTACTGAATACGTTTGCAACATAATTATTATTAATTTTAATAAACTGACAATAAGAAGGAATTGTATCCAAAAATATTTCTAAAATTGTTCTTCCTGTTGTTTTCCCAGAGCCGAAAGTGTATCAATATCGTAGGCTTAAATTCGATTAACGAGAAAAATCTATCATGCGTGACTTTGATATGTCTTTGTAATAAACACTTTTTACGGTTCTGTGGATCTTATTTTGACGGCGGTCGTGAGGAAAATGCATGTCAAGCTGGTTCATAAAGTGTGATTCACATAAATTATAAGCAACTAACATTTTAACATTAACAATAAAAACATCCTATAATTAAACATTTTTTACCTAACGAATCGAAATTGGCACAATGAATTTACAAAAAACTTCAAATTTTGAAGATGTACTCCCAAATCTATAATCTATATTTAGCTGCTCTTTGTTTCATTGCAATTTATATTATAAACTACACGTCGTTCTCTAAGGATTATTGGAAAATATAAGAAATCTGTTATCTTTTCCCGTTCTCAATGATTTAATTTGCTCGCTCAGTTCACCTCACCACAGTTTGAACAATAAATTCAACAGCACGATTCAGTTTAGAGGACGTGTAACTGATGCAAATTGTAGGTCCTTCAGTGTTTATTGTTAAAGTCCACGAACATTGATTCAATGAAGCTAAAAATCAGTCCTACGTTTGTGTACGAGCCTTAGTTAACTTAGCAATGATCACGTATTATAGGTGAAATTTACGACTAGACCAGTTCTGTGACAAGCGGTTTTGTTTTGTGAATTCTTGTAGCTACATGCAGTTATACAAGTTCATGAAGTTGGTGTAATTTTAATTTTATTTAAAAATAGACGATTCCTTTTTTAATCTCCTTTTCCTAAAAGTTATAACAAGTCATGTTCTATTCCATGTTAGAATATTCTTTGTCGGGACAACTATATGTTTGAGTATATTGGTGTTAGCAGAAGAATAAAATGTTTATGAAGTTGTAGAGGCTACAAAGATACACAATTTGGCGAAATGTTGGAGCAAAAATGCATTTTGTAACAGAGATATGGGGCAGCAAATATGAAATGAAAACTCTTTACAGAAATGTGTTTACAGTGACCATGCGGTTTCATTACCGCACCAACATGACCGCCAAAACAAGAAAGTTTTTAGCAAGGCCGAATTTCCAATGTAGCCATCTGGTTTGCTACAAATAATTAACAAATGTTCAAATAATTGACACAACCCTGTGCGAATACTGTAAGGTAGACGACGAGATCGAGCACTACTTTTTATCATGCCAAAGAACCAATTCCCTATGGCAACATTTCAGTAGCTTCATTGAACCGGCTTTCGGGAAAATTAATTTGACTAAAGCACAAATACTGTTTGGTATCCTAAAATCGGACAAAAAGTCTCTATATCTGAATTGGTTAATGCTTATCTTGAAGCATACATTTATATAATAATATTAATATTATATATGCAAATGCGACAGACTATTACTTGCGACGCGCACCATTTTCGCGCCATTTTACAAGCACTTAATTTGCTGAATGCACTGTGAATGTATTGTAATGTCTTTGCTTTTGGTTATTTGATACTCATGCGAAACTCGCTCTATTGAATCATATCTTATGTTAGATCACTTTAATTTCAGACTTTGGTGAGTTGTATTCATGGTACCAACACTGACACAAACTCGGAGTGACTTCTGTGGTTAATCACAACATAAACACTTAAGGCACCACTTCAGTTTTACGTTCCATTCTGTGGTCCATGTTGATAATTATCATGTGCATTAGTTCTATTTCTGGTGCATGGACCAAGGTCAACATCCGGTTTCCTTTATTGGTTGGTCACAACAAAGAAGAATCTTCTGGCGCAGCATGTGCATTTCCGGTGTAAGAACTTCAATTTTAACTTAAATGTCTATTCCATTAATTGCTCATAATCTTTGATATCAATGAAAGTTATCAGTTAGTCCCAACAAAATAATTCCTTAAACAGCACTGATGTATCTCGTTATCCGGCATTTAGCGCGGTAGACTCATGTACGTAATGCAGTTGATAACCAGTGTTCCAAATAGACGACCAAGTACTGAATCATATAACGTCATTAGCGGTTTGTCCAAACAAAAGCACTCCTTAAGCAATATTCCGAACGGATGCAGCCTTGTTATCATTTGGTACAGACTTTCGAATGTAGTTGTTACGTTGATCTAATTATTCAATTGATAATGACTCAATCAAGCATGGAATCATCTGAATCAACATTAGCGGTTTACCCTTACAAAATAATTCCTTAGCAGCATTTCCGACAGGACGCAGGCTAGTTATTTGGCACGGTAGGTGTTTCCGGTGTAAGAACCAACTGAAATATCTAATATCTAACGGCGGGTAAATAATGGTTACCTTTGTCGTAGTTAGGTATAAATATACGGACAGCTTGTTCTAATCCCATACAGTTCCTAGGAACAACAAGCGAAGGAAGGACTTACGCAAAGACTGAACTGAACCCACCAAGAGTTTGAAGAAAAACTCCAAGGTAGGTCGTTTCATATAACTGTAACCTTAACTTTATACAAAGTTTGAAATTGATAAACTTTACGTTGAACTTTTTCACTTCTTATTAATAGTGATTTGAGAAGTGCCCTTTGTACAGTTAAAACGGAATTGCATAAAATACACTAAATACTAATCTATCACTAAAAATGTATTTATTAAAAAAGTACAGGTTTTGCAACCGCTTATTTTATATTCGCCTAAGATACAACTTATAAGTTTAGTTGAAGTAGAAATTGATTGCTCCTTCCACAAACATGATAGACAATATTGCGTATCAATTTGGCAAGAAAGACACTCGATATTATTCTTCGAAAGTGATTGATTACCATTATGTCCCCGATAGAAAGTTAAGGCACTAGTCTAACGGCCTTAACGTCTCTGTCCACGGACGAAATTTTCTTGCAAACAAGAGAAATAACAATATCATTATGAAACAGAACATTTTTGTTTTCAACAGCCGAATTTGGGATTAAATACAACGGACCACTTTAGTCTAAACATCCTTTTATGATGGGTCGTTAATCATGCTGAATTGTATTGGAATTATTTACGAATTAGCCTTACTTATACTTTGACCCTTACTTTCGCGATACACAAAATCATTGCCATTCAGTTAAAAATGACTCTGATGCTTCAGCAAGCAAATTTGATTTCTTGCAATTTTTGAAAATATAATAATAATGATAATAATAACAATAATAATAATATCATTCTTCATATTATTTGTTCTTTCGGCAGTCAACTTACAAGCACTGACCAACATGAAGCTGACTTTGTGGTTGAGCACCATGGCAGTTGTATTTATCGTGGTACTGCAGCTGTTAGCGTGCTGCAGCTCTGAAGAGGTATTAAAGGATTGTATTTGCTATCAGGATTAATTAATTAATTAATTAACTAAAATATTAATGAATTAATTGAAGATGAAGCTTAAGATATAGAGTGAAGATAACTCTTGTCGCAGAAGAATCTCAAATAGGCATAACTCGCCCAATTGTCCCAAAGAAGTTAATTTGTCCACGGTCCAGAATTTCTCTTTAACAGAGGCAAATAAAAGATGCAATATTTTGCCAAATACAAGTGTTATACAAAACCAACAGCTAAGTGGTAACTAGGTTTAGAAACAGTTACGTCATACTGGCAACAGCTTTTTTATAGAATGTGATTCTAAAGTATTTTTCGTCGCGTTTTCGTTAAAATTTAAGTTCAAACCAAACTAAAAAATCTGACGCTATATATTATTATTCTTTTGTTTGCCTCTTCTGAACTAAGTCAATATTTAATCTGTTAGAGGGGAAAATGCATTCCATTGTTCCAATATGGTAAACCTGTAGTTTGACAACTTGATGCTACTAAATTTCAACGTTTGTGCAGAAACCTTAATACGCCAAAGTTTGTGACACCTTTCACACGTACATCCAAAAACCAAACAAGCAAAGGTGAAGATAAGTAGAAGCTCTTTGCCTCCGATTTCTTCTTTTATTTGTGACGATATGTCAGTTTTACACATGCCTTGGAACATTTTGAATTTGTCAGAAAAACTAAATTAAATTTTAAGAAACACTACACAGACATATTTATTTGTTTGAATAGGCTGCTACCAATTAGGATTTCAAAGCCTCTTCAAAACGTTTCTCAAAAAAATCCAAAATAATGTGGCATTGTCTGGTTACAAAAACGTTGGGTAAAACTTGAGATAAACCCTTCAACTCTCTATTTTTTGTTTCGCTTTCCTCAAGTGAACTTTGTCCTTGCTTATTTACACAGCTAATCACGGTTACTATTAAAGTGGAATTTGACAAAAATACTTGCATCGTCCCAAGTTCCCCTGTCAAGCCTTACACCACAAGGGTTCCAAAAGGTACAGTTATGGGCACAATTTTGGCTAAGGCAGCATCGGCAGACTCTGCCTACGGATACGCCGCCAAGTACTACAAAATCACTTCATCCAAACACCCTCCGCTTAATGGCGTTTTTATAACGTCCCTTGCTGGTGGCGTGGAAGTAAGATTCAATCGTTATGAAGCCCTGCATTGGTTGATGTATCCAAATCCCATCACTGGTATCGACACGTTCCAGCCCAAGGATGGTTCCACAACCGTGTTTAGGTATCAAAACATGCATCCAAAGATCAAGCGTAACGTCAATCTGCCACTTGAGTGGAGGGAATTTGTGAAGAAAGGTCTCGAAGATAGCCAATTAAAAGATCCCAATATTCAAGAAGTATTTCTCGAATGAAGACATGCAGAGGATTCACATTTCCTGCAAGTAGACGACTGCACAATCACACCAAAAAGGACTGCTTCTTTTTCGTTGTTTAATATAAATTGTTTTTATTTTTCTATAGCGCAATTGTTCTTTTACAATAAAAGTACATCTTACAGTTGAGTGTTCTAAAATAGTTGTAACTTGCATTTTAATCATAAAATTCTTTATTGGAAATTTTGTAGACTAGTTGTACTAAAATTCGTTTTTAAATGTGGCATTTTTAGTAACGCGAGAGAGTTTTATAACTTTTTCCGCGTCTTTTTTGTGTCCAACATCAGGTGCTCCTTCTCACACCCAGGTATCATCGTAATCTAGCTTCTTCTTACAATCTTACATACAATTTTCCTGAAATTGGCTGGACAAATTTTAATGTAGATTAATACCATTTTCTATTTACATTAATTATTATTATTCCATTATGGAAATTTTAAGGAGACATTGTAGTTTGATCTGGTTGGAAACGAAAGGGTTTAATTTGAAGTTGCGACTTCGGGGACTAAATGGTTTGTCTCAACGGAACCTGGGTTTTCAAATAACATTTCTGGATTTCTTCCAAATACATCTAAAAGTTATATAAGAAGCTGTTTAAAAGCGTTAATCTCTGCATACTGATGAATTTCGTCGGATCTATAACATTCAGGATGGTATCAAATTATGTTTATCACGTTGACTTCTAATTGCTTCAAAATCGACTGTAATGTCATTCGATTTTATCCCATTAAAATATCGTAGCTACAATATATCGCAAGTGACAGGGCATGCTATATTGCATATAAGCCCCGACTGTAATGGAACGTGCGTCCAACTTGCATATATTGTTATACAACTGACCGGGCATGACATCTTTTATGTCATACACGTCCCGACTGTAATAATTCGAAAGACTTATGTGTAATAAATAAACTCAATGCAATCCAAATATGTCTGCTTGGAAAGATTAAATACATCAATGTTTTAATCCCATCACACACGCCCCACTTATCTTCAGTCATATTTTAAAGAGTGCAATAATAATTTATCGGTTTGGGAGGGTTGAGGATATTGTTCAAACATTGACCCTATATCATTCAGTCACTTACAAAAGATCCCGAACGAGTGATTCCGTACAAACACGCACATAATTATCAGAGCTGTTCTAAACGTCGTGCTATCCTCAAACTTAATTCAGTCAACTTAATTGAATTAAGTTCGATTGAATGAAGCTCGACGATAGTACGACGTTTGAAACGACGTACCAGAGTCGTGTGGCACTATACACAAGTTGTCGTTCTATCCAACTCTGGCTCGATGTGGTTTTAAACGTCGAGCTACAGTCGAATTTAATTCAGTCGAACTCAATGCATATATTGTGAACGCATTATGATAAACTATTTCAGTGGACTTGTGGTAACAATGGTTGTTCAACGTTGGTTTAGCACGACTGAGTTAAGGGACCTGCGACGTCAAGAAATCGTCTGTTACTAAGGGATTTATAATAATTAAGAAAGATTCCCAGCGACCAAGAGTCACCACGAGGAGAACGAAAGTGATATTTCAAATTTATTCGAGATAAATTTGTTCTGTTTATGACGTCATACGTAGCGTCACATAGCCTAAACTTAAAACAATAATGGGGTCTTGCACGCTCGTAGTTGGGGAACAAAGCTGATTGCAATTTATTTCTAAGACAATTTGTAACAAGAGTATGTTTCGTAATTTCTGACTTATGTCTCATGACATTAGATTCTGGCTTCAGCAGGTGCATGATGTGGCAGTTTTCTACATTTTAAGAAAGAAAATGAAAATATGTAAAAAATCTTTTCTTTGTATTTGCAAATGGTAGATTATGAAAAAAAAATTGACTCAAATCGGAGCATTAGTTATGGAGTTACTATCTTTTGAAAGAACCGGAAGTAAATATCCACAAATCTCAATATCGTCCAATCAGAGCGCGCGCGCGTATTTGACTCGTGATTCGAAGCGCCATATTCGTGATAAAGATGGTGCGAGCGCGCCCTTAACGGAAAAAAACAACTTCATTAACAACCTTCGCGTCGCAGGTCCCTTAACCCTAACATATCCGGGGGGAGCCAATGGGCCCCCCAACGGTTTTATTTAGCATAACTTTGGAACGCATTTTAACTTCCGAAATTCAATCTCCTTTCTTGAAAATCCAGGTTTAGTGAAAATTAGACTGCAATGAACAACAAAGTGGTCAGAAATGGCAGGATCATGAGCCCACACAGAGTCCAGAATATCTTCATCATTACGTGTGATCAAGAGGTCCAGTGTATGACCAGCACGATGTGTAGGAACACAGACATGTTGTGACAAGTTGAATAACTCGAGAAGTTCCAGAAAATCAGAAGCACTTTTGTTGTTCTTGTCGTCAACATGAAAGTTGAAATCACCAACAATGAACAATTTTGAAAGATCAGTTGTGTACTGTTCAAGTAGACTGCCGAATTCATTTAGAAAGGACTCTGTTGACAATCTGTTGACATTTGAAGGACCGGGTCAATAGACAACAACAATGTACAGGTTGTGAGAGGCAGATTGCAGCTGCATTTCAAAGAATTCAAATGATCGGAAATTAGTTCTGTTTTCAGTAGATCACTTTGCACTAAATTCATTTACCTTCCCTCGGTACGTGGTGGAAGGAGTACCCACGCGGAATTAAATCGCCAATAATTTGGTCAGCTGAATCGTCGGGACTAAGCCAAGTCTCAGTCAGGGACAGAATATCAGCGTTATGTTCAACAATGTAATCCTGAATAAACAGAGTTCTATTCCTGGTAGATTGTGCATTGAGTAAGCTAAATGCATCGGGTTTTAGGGAATTTGGTTTACTGCTACTGGACGTTGGCACAGTTGTTTTGCTGTTTGTTTTGCAGTTAATGCTAACGAGTGTTCTTGGCCTACTACACACAAAAAATTTCTTCTTGAATTTATTCCAGTGAACAGTGACAATAGAAGAGATCCTTGTTCCACACAATGGAAATTCAATGCCAGAAATAATGTCGACATCGTTAACAGTTTTCCTCTACCACACCAATAATCCAGCACGTTTGCCTCGGTACTTGAGTAGTCCATTAGCCTTTAAGTTTGCTAGAGTATACCGATCCAGACGATTTGAAGAATGATTCCCACACGAGCCAAGTTTAAAGAGGGCAGATCTTGTATATTGAATACAATGAGACTTTGTAGTACATGTAATATGCAAATTGTTTCCGCCAACATTTAGAAGCGAAGAGTTTCTTGCTAAAGAAATTCGCAGTTCAGTGTCAGGATTAGGTAATATATCCATGCAGATAGTCAGATCTTCAGCTGGTAGTAACAGACAAACATGACCATGTTTGTGCCAGACAGCAATAGATCGGTGAGGGCCATGATTTCCAGAAATGCTTTCGATGCTCTGAGCTTTGTATTGAAGTTTTGTTGAAACCAACTTCAAGTCAATAAATTCCTTATATGAGTATCGTCGACGGACTAAAGACTCGGTATAAGTTAAAATAACCTCCTTATGAAGTGGAAGAACAATGTTCTTCCTCTTTTTACTTTAGCCCCACCTGCAATCAGGAACAAATTATTGTTAATAGCTAGATATAGTTAAATGTGTTGGCCTGTTACAATTTGTAAAAAATGCTTCTTGTATCTTTATTAAACAAGGCTTTATAAATATAAGAAATTACATTTTAATAATGTGATAGTGAAACGTGAGAATATTTTGAGAATCAAGTACAATGTTCTGTTAATCGGTGCTGAAAGCTTGAAATCTGCCATTGCTGAACAATGCTCAACCTGGTTAGGAGCATTATAGCGAATGAGTTAAATTGGAAGATTACTGATTCATGATGTTTATTGCACTACAAATTTGTTTTGAGAGGGCCAATGTCCTCTCTCATCAGGCGCTATGTCTCGAATGATCACAGAGATTTTTCTGAGAATAATTACATATAGACAGACTGAAACTATTTGTCGTCACTGATTAACATATTACATAAAATATGTCGAATGGAACTTGTCATGACAATTAGCATACTGGCATAGAAAGTTTTTGTAGCAGATATTTTGAAGCATGATGGCATGTGTTTACTAATTCGTTATGTTTGTTCAGCGTGCATCCTGCTCATTCACTGCCCGTGCAGAGCAGTCTATGTCGTACATCTGGTAACAAAAGTACATGAAGTGTACTAACAGCATCAGTTCCATTGTGACCTGCTTTTGCACCAGCTTATCCAGGAGCTCCTCAGCTTCTGACAGAACTCTAGGTAGAGTAACAGGTGGGGTGTATGAATTTAGTTGTTTCAACAGTCACGGATTTGGCATCGGTCTCACATCTGGATCTTGCAACTTTGCAACGAAAGTCCTCCACCATTGTTCTTGCTCGTTGAAATGCAGCTGAAATTTTCCTATACCCCTTTCCAGTTTAGGAATGTCTAAGTTTTTCATATTTGGACCAATACTGTCGGGAGATCCGAGTGGCATACTCTTGACCAATTTAATTCCTGAAATGATTTCAAAATATGGGGCAATTATAATTTTTTACGAGCAATTTGAAAATTAATGTAAGATTTTAACTACATAAATTAGATAATCGGCTAGTTCGCTCCAAATTAGGAGATACATTTATGAGACTCTGAACTGGAATCTAGTCGTCTAATCTAGGGTAACTAGTTTTTAAGCAAAGTAGTGTTTAATTCAATCCAGTGGACTATAAGCCTGAAAATCAGACGTTCTCCTCGACCTTTGAAGAGTTTTTTCTCCCTGAGAGAAAACGCTTTTGAGGCCGAGGAGAACGTCTGATGTTTAGGGCAGTGGATTACTTAATATTAAAATGTTAAATTCATTAATACGCACCTCCTGGCTTCCAAAACTGGCTTGTTGACCACTTCTTATACTGGCATACTGCCGTTACATTCAGTTTGAAGAACTTGAACTGGTGCTGATCGATGTGTCCAGAAAGGTCGAGCTCAATGTTGTCCCTCATCCATTCTCTCACATCTGCCATGTTGATTAATCTTGACACCTGTGGCTTTGGTGAGTAGGAAGCCCCTATTGCAGTCCCCAACTTTTCTAGCGTCAGGGCATCGTGCTTTAGCAAGTAACTGAAATGTGTTACAGACTGTGGGCTCGAGCCCAATGATATGATCTAGCACATACTATCTGCAATTCTTCTTGCTTCAGTCGCCTTCCTCAGAGCATCCTGGGCCTTTAGCTTTTCTGCTTCGCCCGTTGATCAACCTTGTCCCATGCTGCCTCTAATAGTAATAATAATAAGAATAATCATTCAGATTTGCTTTTGCTATCAAACAGTTCTTGCCTTGCTGTCGACAATTTTACTTGAATGTCTTGTAACAGCGAGGAGGGCCTATTAACGCAGTCCGCATTGTTATCGAGCATCTTTCTTGACAGCTGAAATTTCTTAAGAGTGTCCATTGCACATCGCGCATCAATTTTGTTGATTACTTCTTCCATTTGATTCTTTAAGAAGTCGGACTTCTTTGGAGTCCACGCCACGTTAATCATGCCTTGAATCTCTCTAGGCTTGAATGTTTCCAGAGCACTCCTGCTACAAAGCTC
The DNA here is from genome assembly GCA_025403545.1 of Epizoanthus stellaris. Lineage (NCBI taxonomy): Eukaryota > Metazoa > Cnidaria > Anthozoa > Zoantharia > Epizoanthidae > Epizoanthus > Epizoanthus stellaris. The sequence goes on along the minus strand of JAOBYG010507720.1, from coordinate 894 downwards.
TTCCGGCTTAGTGTTGCAGAATTCTCTGTACTACTTTTTCATGCCTGCACTGTCAACGATTTCTCTTGGGCTAAATATTTTTGCTTATGCTTGATGTTGTAGAAATACCCTTCGCTAGAGACGAGTTTCACCTTACGGTGAATAGTTCCGTTCTCGATGATTTCGTAGGTTGTCGACACCACAGGTTCAGGATCTATGTCTCCTATTGATGGGTCTTCCAAAGAACTTTCGATGAGAGGTGGTGAAGGAGGTGGTGACGGTGGTGGCGAGGGAGAGGGAGGTGGCGATGGCAACGGAGGTGGCAATGGCAACGGAGGTGGTGACGGCAACGGAGGTGGTGACGTAGGTGGCGACAGAGGTGGTGACGGTGACATGTGGCGACGGTGACGTGGTAACGGCGGAAAAGGAAAAGACAACTAAAATTAATATCAGGATCCCAGTATCCGAATATCACATTAACGTTGATTGAAATGTTGTTTATAGGCAATGTCGTATATTCCTCAGATCATTAGACAAACGTTTTAAATTTGACCTTTTACAACTTACCTCAGATAATGTTGCTGGCCCATGTGGGCCCACAGCTTTGCCAGACTGACTTGTTCAGCTGAGCAATGTGGGCAGCAAAACGTATCAAAAAAACCTTTGCTGGTTCTCGTTTGCCTTGCTTGTAAAGCTGTGGATGTATGAGAGATGGCCTTTAAATCTTCTTTAGATAGAAAAGCTTTTGTTACAACGAAAACAACAGTAAAGTACGAGTTCATGATAGTCTCGAAGTTAAACACAGTATACAGAAAACTTAAATGTAAATGAAAGAACGTTTGCAAATCAGACCCCACCCAAGGGCAAACTTGAACAATACTTTGCCGATAAACAAATGCGATACCGTTTGTTTCC
>JAOBYG010506609.1:0-15323 GCA_025403545.1 Epizoanthus stellaris | reverse complement strand
CAAAACGAAGCTGCCAGCAAGGAGAAAACGACTCCGGCATGAAGATCCTCTACCTCTCCATCGGCATGGCCAGCTCGCTGTATATGAGCCTGGAGCTCAGCCGTCGGCTGGTCGCGGCCGGCCATCGCATGATCTACGCCAGCCATGCCGACATCGAAGCGGCGGTTCGCGCTGAGGGCCACGACTTCATCCGGCTTCAAGACCCGCCCCGGCCGCCGACCCTGCGCTTTCAGGATCTGCTCGAGATCAAGAAATTCATCGCCAAGCTCGCTGAGCGTCGCCGTCTGCGTCGCCTCTCGATTGAAGACGACCAGCTCGAGCGGCTTCTGCACGAAATCGAGCCTGACCGGATCGTGGCGGATATCGAGCTGCACGTGGCGGTCCTCAAGATCTCGGGGCCAGCCACGCGCCAGTCGATTCCGCTGCTGCTCTCGATGGTCTTCTTCTCATTGCATAAGGCCCCGGGTCGGCCGCCTCTTCATAGCAAACATTTACCGGCGAGCTCCTGGCCCGGCCGAGTGAAGATCGAGCTGCTCTGGCTGCGCCTGCGCCTGGAGACTCAGCATTTCGAATGGAAGCAGCGCCTGCGCCGCCTGTTGAATCTCGACCTCGCCCCGCCCATCGGCTGGGAATGCTTCGACATCGACGATCTGCGCGCTGTCGCCCGCGCCCATGGCTTCTCACTCCGCCGCGAGACCTCACGACGAGACTGGCTGCGGCCATTCTTCTATACCCGGCTGCCGATTCTCTGCTTCAACGCCCGCGAGATGGATTGGCCGCAGGAGCCACCGCGAAATCTCAGCTACGTCGGGCCGATGGTGCAAGAGAATCGCCACGAAGCCGGCTGCGACTCTGAGTCTTGGCAGCGTTGGCGGCAATTCTCAAGCCAGCGCGGTAGCAGCCGGCCGCTGATCTACGCTTCTTTGGGCTCCTTCTGGTCCGCGGATCTCCAGCTTCTGCGCCAGATCGTCGAAATCTTCGAGCGCAACTCGGAATGGGACCTCGTCTTGGGCCTGGGCGGCAAGCTCGAGAGAGCCGCTCTCGGCCCGATGCCGGCCAACGTCTTGGTGCTCGACTGGGCGCCGCAGGTAGCGGTCCTGAACGAAGCCGATGCGGCGATCGTGCATGGCGGAGTGGCGACTCTGAACGAATGTGCGCGACTCGGCGTGCCGATGGTCATCCATTCCACCGGTTTCGTCGAACAGAATGGCAATGCGGCTCGCGTCGGCTACCATGGCCTTGGACTCATCGCACCCACACCACAAGATATCGAAGGCTCGATCAGCCAGGCTTTGACGGATCCAACCATCCGTCGCCGCCTCGACGCGCTCGCTGAGAGTTTTCTTCCTGAGCAAGACGGCCTGGCCGTCCAGCTGATCGAAGCCGCCGAGGTACTCCCGCATTGACCCAAGCACCCGCCGACCTCGAGACCGCTCACCGCCAGCGCGCTCCATTCCAGGATCCCACGGCCGAGGATCTCGAACGCATCTGCCAACGTCTGGAGCCCGAGCTAGCGGAGATGGCCGGCAGCCGAATCTTGATCACCGGCGGCGCAGGATTTCTCGGCTACTACCTGGTGCAAACGCTGATTCACCATAATGCGCATTCAGCTCAGAAGATCACCGCCACGGTCTACGACAATTTCTCCCGCGGTATCCCCGCTTGGCTCGACACGCTCACGGATCAACACCTCGAGATCCTCGAGCAGGATGTCACCGATCCGTTGCCCGCTGACGCCCCGACTTTCGACTACATCATTCACGGCGCGTCGATCGCCTCGCCGATTTTCTTTCGCCAACATCCGATCGAGACCATGGACGCCAATGTCCAAGGCCTGCGCGCGCTGCTCGACCGCGGCCTCGAGCAATCCCGCGCCGGTCATGCTTTGCGCGCCTTTCTCTTCTTCTCCTCGAGCGAGATCTACGGCGATCCGACGCCTGAAAATATCCCCACTCCCGAGACCTACCCAGGCCGCGTTTCCTGCACCGGTCCGCGTGCCTGCTACGACGAATCCAAACGTTATGGCGAGACTCTGGCGGTAAATTTCTACCGCCAGCATGGCCTGCCGATCAAGGTCGCGCGGCCATTCAATAATTACGGTCCCGGTTTGAAGATCACCGACCGCCGCTTGCTGGCCGATTTCGCCCGCTCGATCCTCGCTGGCGAAGACCTGATCATGCATTCTGACGGCTCGCCGACCCGCACCTTTTGCTATATCGCCGATGCGGTGGTCGGCTACTACAAGATCCTGATCCGCGGCCGCGGCGGCGAGGCCTACAATATCGGCGCTGAAAGCCCCGAGATTTCAGTGCGCGATATCGCCGAGCTCACCGTCGAGGCAGCGCGCGAGCTCTTCGACTATCAAGGTCGGGTTGTGCACCGCATTCACGACGATCAGGATTATCTGACCGACAATCCCCAGCGTCGCTGCCCGTCGATCGCCAAGGCCCGCGGCGAGCTTGGCTTCGAACCCGAGGTTTCCCTCGAGCAGGGCCTGCGAAAGATGCTGCTCTGGTACCAAAATCACCCGACCGCGATCGACGCCTGACGGATCACCTCTGAAAGATCGACGTTGAAGGATCGACATTGAAGGATCGCGAATGAAAATCGCCGTCATCGGCACTGGCAACGTCGGCCTGGTTTCCAGCGCTGCCTTCGCCTCCAAAGACCACGATGTGATCTGTGTCGACCTGGACGCGTCACGTGTCGAGCACATCAATCGCGGCCGCGCGCCTTTCTTCGAGCCCGGCCTCGAGGAGCTGTTGCGCGAGACGATCGGCGGCAAGCTGCGAGCCAGCCTCGATCTTGAAGCCGCGGTGCTCTGCGCCGACGTCACGCTGCTGGCCGTCGGCACGCCCTTTGACGGCGAGAAGCTCGATCTCCGCCAGATCGAAAAAGCCGCCCACCAAGTCGGCAAAGCGCTGCGCCGTCGGGATGATTATCAGCTGGTGATGGTCAAGAGCACAGTGCTGCCCGGCACCACGGATCGCGTCGTGCGACCGATCCTGGAGGAGGCCTCAGGCAAGCAAGCCGGAGTCGACTTCGGCCTCGCAATGAACCCGGAATTTCTGCGCGAAGCTCAGGCCGTGAACGATTTTCTACAGCCGGACCGGGTCGTCATGGGCGGCATCGATGAGCGCAGCTGGCAAGTTCAAGAAGAGCTTTATGACGCGTTTCCATGTCCGGATATTGTGCGCACCGATAACTCCACGGCAGAGATGATCAAGTACACGTCGAATTCCCTGCTGGCAACCCTGATCTCCTTCTCCAATGAGATCGCCAACCTCTGCGCCACCTTGCCCGGCGTCGATATCCTGGAAGTGATGCGCGGCGTGCACCTCGATAAACGCCTCTCCCCCATCGATGAGCAAAGCGGCGAGCGCCTACGACCCGGAATTCTCACCTATTTGATGGCCGGCTGCGGCTTCGGCGGCAGCTGCCTGCCCAAAGACGTCAATTCGCTGATCGCCTTCGGCGAGCAAAGCGGCACGCCGATGCCGTTGCTGCGTTCGGTGATCGAGACCAATCTCAGTCAGCCCGGCCGCGTCGTCGAGATCGCCAAGCGTCATCGGCCTTGCCTCGAAGGCGCCCGCGTCGCCGTCCTCGGTCTCGCCTTCAAACCGGGAACCTCAGATATTCGCGAAACGCCCGCCTTGCCGGTGATCGAGCAGCTACGTCACGAAGGCGCCGAGCTCCGGCTCTGGGATCCCGCCGCGCTCGACGAGGTCAAGGCCGTCCTGGGCGAAGCCGACGACCTTCTCTATACCGCCGAGCTCGACGAAGCGATCGACAGTGCCGACATCCTGATCTTGCTCACCCAGTGGCCCCAGCTGCGCGAATTGCCCGAGCGCCTAGCCCGCCTAGCCGAGCCACCACTGGTGATCGATGGGCGGCGGTTTCTGAATCGGGCAGAGCTCGGGCGCTACGACGGCATCGGCTTGGGCCAGGAAGAGCGCGAATAGACCGAGCGGGGAAGAGACGTCAATCGCCGCCTACAGCTTCCACTTCGGCTTCTGTGCTCGCGCTAGCCTTCTGCCGCTGACTCTTGACCCATGCCTTCTGGTCGCTCATCTCATCTGTCGACATCATGGTGTCAGGAAGGATCGGATGCAGAGTCGCTTTGCCGAGCGTTGTGGTTCCTGCAGGTAGCATTTTCATGAGCGTCGGATCGATATGGATGTCTTCGTCATCATCGGAGAAGTCGTCATCGGAATCCTTTGATCCGAGCTCATCCATGGTCGCGTCGAGCAGTGGATTTTGATGCGGGTCGTGTTGCCTTGCCCACGTCGCGCTATCGGCCGCCTTATTGAATGTCTCTCTCTCCGCATCCGACAGGTCTAGACCGCCGACTTTGCCCTGGTTGGCATGAACTTTGTCGTGAATCGGGCCCTTCGGAAGATGGTCTGTGGGGCCCGAATATTGGAAGCCGTAGGCATGGTCGGCATCGTCCTGAGACGGGTAGTTATACCGGCAGTCTTTACACTGCTCTCGGGTCGTGCGCTCAGTGAGTCTTTTGGTTTTCTCGAGTTGGGAGAAATTGTCTTCGACTCTCTTGGTGACGGCCTCAGAGTGACCGGTCTTGGTCAGGGCCGCGATCATCTCATCGGACATCCCTTCATGACCTTTAGGCAAGCTACCGGGAGGATGAGACGCCGTGACGACTTTGAATCTGCGGCGCTTTGCTGGTGGAGGATTGGTACTGGTGTCTACTGGCTCTCTTTCCTCATGCCGAGTCATATAGACATTGCGGCCCGCGATCTGAGGTGCCAGGCGTCGCAGGCGCCTTTCAGTGCGGAAATATCGATCCGTCTTGAAGTCGACTTTCTTGCCGATCGATGCGTCTTCTCGCCGCTCGAGGTACTGCTCGGGCTTCTCGTCTCTTTTCCGCTTCTTGGTTTCCGGAGGTCGTTTGGCTGCGACCGCCTTCATCAAATCTGCGTGAGTCGCGTCGGCAGGTAGTCCGATATCGTCGGCATGATCCAGCAGAGCGCCAAGAATCTTTTTGTCTCCTATGCGCCTACTCCCCTTTGGAATCGACTTCCACAGTTGGTCAAAGGCCTTGCTGAACTTGCCGTGGTCACCGCCGTGTTTTTTCTTTCCGAATTTCTTGCCACCAAACGTAAAGACACCCTGGATGACCTGGGCGCCGAAAGCAGGGGACTCGGCGGCAGACACGGTTGGTGATCTCAGAGAAATATCGGCGAATCTATGCTGGCTCGGTGCGCCGAAGGAAGGCGGCAAGGGACTAGCGGAGAACGGACGAGCTCCGATCAAAGTCGATCTGCTGTCGATCTTCTTTCCCCTAGCCGGAGAAGAGCTCTTAGTCGCCATTTTGTACATCTAATCATTTCGATTCATTTTTTGCTAGCAAGAGCCTTGACTTGCCAGGCCAACGCTTTCAGCCGGCGGAAAGGAACGAATATTTGCAAGGTCTATATCGAAGGTCGGAGCCTTCATTAAAGGTGCCCTTCTTAAAGGTGCTGCTTCCTAAAGGTGCCTTCTTAAAGGTGCCGGCCGATTCTTGGAGAAGTGAGGGCGTTGGCTTCGATCAGGCTCTGCCTTCTTAAAGGTGCCTTCTTAAAGGTGCCAGCCGATTCTTGGAGAAGGCGCGGGCCGGAGCTACGCAGCTAAGCAAAGGTGCAGCAAAGGTGCCAGCCGATTCTTGGGCACCTTCTGAAATGACACTTCTCGAGGAGGGCAGATCCACGATGAATCAGAAGGAGCTCGAGCTCCAGGCTCCGGTATCGCCGAATTCAAATCCATCTTCGAACAGCAGCCTGGCATGGAAGACCGAGAGCTTGTCGACAAGAATCTCTGTCGATCCCAGGCCACCGACCGGTGATCCCAGTTCGATGAACACCAATGCGGACTGAGTTTCGGGGGGTGCAAGAATGCGCAAGCTGCCATCTTGCCACGCCTGGTCATCAGCAAAGTTGCGGTCGAGCTCGCGCCCCAGCAATGTGCCCCCGCAGTTTGGGGCTGAATGGAGCCTGAGCGTGAATCCGATGCTGGAAAGGGCGTAGAAGGCGCGGAAGCGAAAACTGTAGGCAACCTCCAGCGTCTTTGATCCCTCGAGATTGATGCATTGTCGGATCCATTCGAATCCGATGGACGGTCTCGAAAGGAAGGCCGAGCCAGAGTCCACCCGACCGTCTCGATCTTCCATATCCCAAATCACATCTTCATCCGTGGTCCAATTCGCCAGGTCCGTATCGAAATCCCCGTTTCGAAGCATATTGATCGGTGATTGTGCGAGCGCTCCTGAGGCGAATAAGGAAAAGAGCAGGAAAGCGGCGAAGGCATGGGCGGGCTTGTTCATCGGGGCTCCTCTCTAGTTGCTGAGACTCGTGCCTAGGCTTGGTCTTTTTCTTTTACTCGAAATCGCCGCGTATTATTCGTGCTGTTAAAGGTGCTGCTGTTAAAGGTGTCAGCCGATTCTTGGAGAACTGAGGACGTTGGCTTCGATCAGGCTCCGCCGAAGCGTTTTGATGGCGATTTCTGGTCAACTTTTAGGTCAACTGGTTCGATTTCCCGCCGTGGAGCCGGCTGCTAGCGGGGCCAGCAGACAGAAAAGGCTTCAATTTCTGGGCCCTGGACGCACCTTGGCCCTCTCGCTCGATCTCGAGCGACACCGAGGGAAGCCTGGAGTCTGAGGCGGGCTGAGCTAAGCCGCTAGCGGTGCGACGAAGGGCAGGCCTGGCGGATAGCAATTCTCCGGGAACCTGGCCATCCGGTCGCCCGCGGCCAGTCTCTCGGCTGCAGCTCGATAAGCCACTGTGAACTGGCGAAGCCCTTCGATCAAAGCGCTACGGGCTGCCCTGGTGAGGGCGTGGAAGTAGGGCCTGGGAGATTTCGCCAATCGGACCGGCCGGTGAATCGGATGCTGACCGAGGACAGCACCGATCCCTGCTGGGGCGGTGCCTTCTCTCTGATGCTTCACAAGAGTCTCCGCCTCGATCTCTTCGATGATGGCTTCGACTTTCTCTCGCCTTTCAACTTCGCTGAATTGGGCGAAGATCGGGAGCGGCGTCAGATGTAGCTCCTCCTCAGTCGAGAAATCAGCTTCGATGACATCCTTCGATTTCTGTCTCGCGGCAAAGAGCTTGGTGCGATCGATCCAAATTCCACGCAGCGGCTCGCCCTTGCTCAGGGCTTGCGCTGAGTGGACTCCAGGCCAGTCTCGTGGAGAAAGCACCAAATTTTCCTTGGCTCCTTGGCTCAGCAGGTAGCGCAGGCGTTCGACTTGGACCTCGGGCTCCTCGCTCAGCGGCACCGAGCTGTAGCGTCCAGCGAATAATGGACCCTGCCAGTCATGCAGACGGCCGACTTCTTTCGAGAGGTTAGTTTTTAGATGGCACGCGAATTTTGACATCTGCTCGACAGTGTCAAAGGTTGCCAAAACGTGAAAATGATTGCTGAGGACGGCGACGGCGTGCACGGAGGCATCCGTGGTTTTCTGGGCACGAGCGAGGCAGCCAACGACCAGTGCGTTGAGACGCGGGGAAGGCTTGAAAAAATACCTTCCTTGGATGGTTCGCTGGGTGATCTCGACCGTGGCCCCGGGATGGGGTAGGTAACGTAGAGGTCTTGTCATGTGAGATAAAGACGCAAACCCGCGCTTCGTTTTGCAGGTGGGCGTCAATTTTTTCCGCCGCTCGGCCTATTCGTCTTGAGTTACCATATCTCCCCTATGTCCTCTACTGACCTGTTCCCTACCTGCCTCCACCGACTAGCGGGGCGTAGGTAACGCGCTCATGATTCGTTCCATCGCTCGCCTTCTCGCCATTCCCGACAAGCTCGCGATGCTCGGTCTCGTGCGCGGCAAGGCCGCACAGATGCAGCTCGTGACGGCGTCAGCGCTGCTGCGTTGCGGAGCCATGCAGAAATTGCAGACCCCTCGCACGCTCAATGAGCTGAGCGCGGCCCCACCGGGTGCGGTGCCAAGCGTTTCTCCATCGTGCCAAGCGTTTCTCCATCAAACGCTTTTTCCTCAAGAGACCTGACCGGCGCGATCAGGTGCTTTTCGAAGGCGTCCTCCACCCTGAATATCGACGGTGCGTCTGCGGCTGGACCGTCGAGCTCGCATGATATCCGACGTTCAATTCTTCTTTCGCAGATGCGCCGCCCGGTGTTGGTTCACCGCAACGATCGCGCCTCGCAAACCGGCTCTGCTGTTGAGGTTCATATTGCGCAGCACGTTATAGAAGGCGGCGGTCTCACCCTCGCGGTTGTCTCCACCTCCCGCTTGGTGGGCGTCGGCGGCATGCTGACGGATCGTCTCGAGCGAGGTGCGCATGCCGGCGCCGGTCGCGGGCAGCTGGTTGAGCTGGCCGCGGATGGTGCGCACGGTCTTCGGCCGACTCCGCCAGCCTGTGGTGTACTGCCCCCAATGGCCGCTGTCGGCCGAAAACTTGATCGCCTCGAGCAGCGTGCGTTTATGAGCCTCGATATTGTGACTACGCTGGTCCCAGGTCGCAAGATCCTGCTGCACGACCTGTTGCGGTAGATCAGCATTGGCGCTGTCGAGGCCGCCAAATGCCTGGTGGGCGATACGGGTCGGTAGGTGCATCTCATCAGAGAGGGTTTGGTCACTATGTTGATCCAGATGCACGTTATAGAGCTCTTCCTCATTGCTCAACGGAGCCAGCTTGCCCTGGTACCGGTCGTGCGCCGGACCTTCGATGCCCTTGAGCGAGTTGGTCAAATGGCCGAGCTCATGGTGAATCGCCGTATGCAAAGGCGAGGTATACGCCTCGACCTCTTGGCGAGCGTTATGCCCGTAATACATCGGCACCAATGGTGAAGCAAAAGTCGGATTCTGATTCCCGACCATGCCGCCGCGATCCATGAAGACTTTCAAATCGCCGATCTGCGCCCGCTGAGGATTAACCGCCCGCTGGTCGCCGGCCTGCCGTTTGTTGGCGATGAACTCGCTGAGATTGTCGCCGACTTGAACAAGTGTTTGCGCGTCCGTCTGGGCGTCGCGCTGGTCGGTCTTATGCCCTTTGACCACGTCCTGATCATTGTCGAGCCCGGCCTTTGGCGCGCCGTAATTCATCGTCGCGATCTTGATCTTGCGCTTGGCATCGTTGGGCCCGCGGCCGACATCGATATTCGCCATCAGCTCATTGAAGCGGCCACGCCCGGCCGCAAAGCGCAGATTCTGCAGACCGTGGGCCAGGAAGCGATTCTTGTGGATGTCCGCCGCATGATTGTCGGTATTGTCGAGCTCGGCCCGGTCGGAGAAGTCCTTGAACCGCGCCTCCAGTGGATGGCTATAGTCGTTGCCAAGGAAGCGATGCATGAATCGTCGGCGATGGCCCTGGTCATTCGACGCGGCATATTCAGCGGTCAAGCCGGCCATCTCGTTGTGAATGACGTTGATGCGGTCCTTCAGCGTCTTGATGCTGTTGTTGGCGTCATCGAAATGGCCCTGAGTCGGAGCATGGCTATAGCGCGCGAGCAAAGCATTCAGCTGGTCGTGGTGAGCGCGCTCCTGGTTGTGCAGCGTCTGAAAACGATCGGCCTTATCCTGCGCATTATCGTGCGTCAGCACTCGCTGAATCGGCCTGTCCTGAGCCGAAATTCGGCGCAGCGGCAGCGGCGCACGCAGGCCATATTGCCCGATCCGATGCGCCACGCGGCCAAGCGCCGGCTGAGAACCGGCAGCCGGCATCTCGCGAGCCTCCTGCAAGCTGGCGGAAGGCGAGGTGTTCGTCCGACGGGCAAGAGGGAGTGACGTCTTCATCACACCTCAGATTCTATGGCACCGGCTCCACCGTCCAAGAGGTAGCGCCGCGACCCGACGTCGCAATGGCTCTACATACATCTAATAAGACCGATCAGAGCTCAAAATAAGGGTTTGAGATCGTCCCACTCATCCGGCCATTCGCCGGCGAAGCAGCATCTTGACCCTTTCCTGAGCGCGAGGATGATAGTGCCCGCTGTCATTTTTGATCTTGGTGATGACCCCTTGCCGTGCTGAATTGCTAGACGCTGGGCAGCTGCTTGCCCCACGACGTGATCAATATCTTGAGCGGCCCGATCAGCGTGCTCGGCTCATCGCCTTCAGCGTGAGGTGTAGGGCGTCTCTTCGCTGGATTTGTCACTCTTCCAGACGGAATAACCCAGGACCAAGGGCAGGGCCAGGCTCGGTATGAAGGCGAAATTCAGCCAGCTGGGATCGATCTCCGGGGCAAGGATCTGGATGATGGCCGCGCTGAGGATCGGCACGATCGCGGCTGCTGTTCCCCAGACCAAAACGTAGAGGCCCCGTTGACGGCGCTGCTCGGCGCTGGTCTGGACAAAGCCTGCTACGGACAGGATCAACCAAGCTGCGACGAAGAGCAGCCACGATTGACCGCCGAGGGTCAGCCAGTCTGCCCAGCGAGCTGTGGTTGGCGCCGTTGCGGGCAGGAGTCGACCCAAGGCGTCTAGGGTGATTGTGGCGACCGCGGGGCCATAGAGCACGGTGAGCCAGAGACCGCTGGATGCGGCCGCGCGTCGACGGGGAAAGAGCAGGGCGAAATGTACCAAGATGGGCACACAAAGGGCGCCGATGGATTGGTAGCCGAAGGCCAGTAGATCGTACGCCGGTTGGCTGGTGGCCACTGGGCGAAAGCCCTGGGCCACTCCGAGGCTAAGGCCGATGGCAGCAAGCGCCAAGGCCGGAGTGCTCTTGCTGCGAAGGTAGATCCACAAGCTGCCGAAGATGAAGATCAGACTGCTGAAACCGGTGACCACACCCATACTCTGATCGCCCGTTGGCAGGGCGCGAGCGACCATCTCGATGGATAGTGATCGACCCTGTCGTTCGACTGCCAGTCGACGAGCGCTGCCGGCATGGACCCATGACGACAATCGTCGGGCCTCTTGGCCGAATGGGCGGCCGTCGAGAGTGATGATGCGATCACCCTCCCGTAGATCGACGGCATGGGCGGCGCCCTCGGGGTCTACGCGCAGCACGAGGCCTGAGGAGTCAGCGTGGTAACCGAAGACCGCGACCCTGGGGATGTCCAGGGTGCCCCAGATGACGAGAGCGGTGGCGAATAGGGCAAGCAGGATGAGCAGGACGGAAAGGAATGAGGTTTTGGTCATGATGGGATCTCCCAGGTTTTCGACGTTCGGGGGCCGGACCTCTTCCGGCGGCTCGTGGAGGCTAAGCCAAGCACCACTGTGACGTCCTGAGAAACCCTGAGGAAGACCTGGGAAAGACTGAGGAAGACTGAAACGAGCCGGCCTATTGCGTCGCCCTAGCCCGTCAAAGCAGACCGACCCGCTCGAGCAAGGCCACGAAACGCGGATGCTCGCGGGCGCCGTCGAAAATGCTGTAGGTGCGGAGGGTCACCACCTCCGGCTCTCGCCTCTTGACCGCGAGCTCCAGCCAATCCAGGCCTCGTTCGACCTGGCCGGCACCGATCAGAAGCTCCGCGGTGCTCATCGCTGAACGGGTAGAGCTCACGGGCCTCAATGCCGGTTGGCCGGCGTCGAAGGTGGCGGGATCGAGCTCGTCCGCTGGCACTGCCTCGAGAAAGAATTGGTAGAGCCCCGGTACCCCTTCTGTGGCATAGCGTGCTCGCAGCCCATGGATCTGTTCGGGGGAGAGCGTGCCTTCCGCGGCCATGGCGTCGAGCACGATTTCCACGGCCTCATCCGTACGTCCCAGCTCGAGCAGAGCAAAGCCATGTTGAAGTCGCAGATCCGTCGATTCGGGTTCCACCTCGAGCTGTCGCTCGGCCTCCTGGGCGGCCAGCTCCGCCTGCCCCATCAGGAGCAGCACTCGAGAGACCTCAGGACGCGAATAAGCCGCGGCATCAAGCTCCCGCACCCGTCGCACAGCGACCAGAGCCTCATCGAAACGTCCGAGAGTAGTCAACAAACGCGCCAGCCATCCGTGGGCCTCGACACGATTCGGATCAAGCTCGAGACTCCTGCGTATATGGGTCTCGGCGCGATCGAATTGCCAGTCGAGCAGATAGTCCGCCACCCCGAGCAGCAAGTGGCCTCGGGCAGACGCCGGATCCGCTGCCAACGCCCGCCGCCCGGCCTCGCGCACCTCGGCAAGGCCGACTTCTGGCTCATCGAGTCCCCATTCCACGGCCCGTAGTCGGCATTCCCCCAGGGCCAGGCGCGCGTCGACGAAACCCGGGCTCAGGGCCACGGCTCTGCCGAGCTCTTCGATCGACCGTTCTAGGGTCTCTCCCCCTTCGACGGCTCCGCTACTCATGGCCGACTGGGCCAAATAGCGCCCCCGAAGATAAGCGTCGTGGGCCGCGGGATCGATCGTCGGAGCCGTCGTGGTCAGTGCCGCCGGGTCCTGCTCAACGCGGGCGGTCCAACGTCCGAAGAGCGCTGCTGCCATCACGATGGCGAGGAACGAAAGGACCATCGGCAACCCCCGGCTTGGGTAGTCGCCCCGGGGGCCGGTGCCAGGCGATTCACCGGGTGCGGTGCCAGGCGTTTCTTCCTCAAACGCTTTTTCCTCAAGAGACCTGACCGGCGCGATCAGTCGATAGCCGACCCTTGGAATGGTCTGTATAAACCGGGGGCAGCGGGCATCGTCGCCGAGGGCTCTGCGGAGCGTGCTGACAGCGCCGGTCAGCACATCGTCGGAGACAGCGCCCCCATCCCAAACCTGGGCGAAGATTCGCGCCTTGGCCACCTCGCAGCCCGCGTCGTCGGTAAGGCAGAGCAGGACCTTCATGGCTTTGTAGTCCACCCGCTTCGCCACTCCATCAACCACCAATGTGGAAGCGTGAGGCCTCACGACCACTTCACCCAAGTGAAAATCTGTCTCGAGCTCGGCAAGTTGGCGATTTGGCGCGCTGGACATGATTGAAGGGTAGCATCCCCGCATTGTGCAGCATGGAGCCACTTCCAGGGCAACGAGTCGTGCGTTCTTATGGTCTTTATCATCATGCTCTTCGAGAGCCGTTGGAGTCTTGTCGGGATCAGTTGCTGGAGCGCCCGAGCTCACACCTACGCGAAGCTTCGAAATCCCGTCCCAAACGCTGCTGCCCCGAATGCGGCACGGAGCCGGTAGTCGTGAGAATGGTTGGGCGGCGTCAACTTCCGCCAGGGGCGCCGTCGGACCGGGCGCCACCAAAGGCTTCTGTGCCGTGAGAATCTGGGAAAAGAATCGACAGTATTGGCGTTCAACGGCGGGCCGGTCAGGATTGCTCCGTCTATTCCGGCTCTTCGCCTCTAAACTGCGGCGCTCAACGGGCTCTCTTCATCGAGCAGGAAGTGGTTCGAGAATACTGAGCCCCAAAAATCGCCTACTGTCGCCGTCTGGCGGTCGGACGTCCTGCCCGGCCAGGTATGATGCCCATCAATGATCCTGGTCACCCTGCCAAGCCGTTGTTCAACCCAGCGTTCGAGCGGGCCCTCCTGTCTAGCTCTCTCGCACGTTCTTGAGTCGGAAGGATGAATCTATTTAACAGGACTCTGCGTTTTGTCGGGCCGCTCAACGCCCAAGACGTTATACGGCAAAGGCACCGAGTTGCTGACTTTAAGTGATCTGGAGCTTCTTTTCGGCGCTGCAGTCTTGGGCATCATTGCCTTCTATAGCGCCTATGTCGTGTGGTCCAACTTAAGGACTCAGCGGGCCTCAGCAGGAGAGAATCGCGAATCAGAAGTGGCTTCGCTGCAACCTCCGATGAGGATCAAAGATATCCAGCTACCCGACGTGGCAGCCGGGAAGCGATGGAGAGTGTTCGGTGGTCCGGGAAACTGGGCCGAGGATCTCGAGCGTCTCGAGGAGCTCGGCATCGAATCGGAGTCAAGATTTGAGCTCGAGGACGGCGTTGTCTATTCAGGCGTGCTCGTGACGAAAGACAAGCGGGTGAATCCGCTTCTAATGATCAAGACAGTCGGCGACTACGACTACGGCGGCGACTACTGCGAGTACGTGGATGGCAGCTGGCGCCAGTTGGGATTGCATCCCGACCCAGACGCTGCCCCGGGGACTGAGTTCTTTGCAAGGCCCCTTCAAATCGATCCATCCTTCGAGGCCGGTGATGAAGATTACAGGCGTTTTCACCACGAGAGCTTTCTCGAACACGCGAAGCGTTTGGAGATCTAGCTGATGCGGCATAACACCAGCTGCGCTGGACGCGAAAGCTCGTTCCTCGCTTTCCGCGCCAGTGAGCATTTCCGTTCTGCGCCCCTTAGATTCGAATGAACTTCGAACATAAGAGCACTCGTCGGACAGACTTGCAGTTTCCCGACTCCCTCAGACTTGACTCGGCGCCGGACAACCTGCTGCCGCGGAGATCGATTGATGGTCACCGCCGAAAGAGGATTGGTTATTCGGAGTGCCATCGCTATTGGCATCTGTGAAAACTTGGAGCGCGTCATTCGGCCTTCGATTCGTGCAGCCCAAAGTAAGGTGCCCAAAGTAAGGTGCAGCCCAAAGTAAGGCAAAGTAAGGTGAGGCAAAGTAAGGTGCAAAGTAAGGTGCCGGGCACTTCCGAAGTGCTGGCTCTTAAAGGTGCCGCTCTTAAAGGTGCCAGCCGATTCTTGGAGAAGTCAGGGCGTTGGCTTCGACCTGGCTCCGCCGAAGCGGTTTGATGGCGACTCCTGGTCAACTTTTAGGTCAACCGGTTCGATTTCTCGCCGTGGAGCCGGCTGATGACAGGGCCGGCAGACAGAAAAGACCTCAATTTCTGGGCGCTGGACGCAACTCGGCCCTCTCGCCCGCTCTCGAGCGACATTGAGGGAAGTCTGGGGTTTGTGACCGGCTCGAGCTAAGCCGCCAGCGGTGCGACGAAGGGCAGGCCCGGCGGATAGCAATTCTCCGGGAAACTCGCCATCCGGTCGCCCACGGCGAGTCTCTCGGCTGCAGCTCGATAAGCTACTGTGAACTCACGCAGCCCATTCATCAAGGCACCACGGGCTGCCCTAGTGAGGGCGTGGAAGTAGGGCCGGGGAGATTTCGCCGATCGAGTCGGCCGGTAAATCGGATGCTGGCCGAGAACGGCATCGATCCCCGCTGGGGCAGTGCCTTCTCTTTGATGCTTGTCAAAAGTCTCCGCCTCGATCTCTTTGACTATGGCCTCGACCCTTTCTCGCCTTTCAACTTCGCTGAATTGGGCGAAGATCGGGAGCGGCGTCAGATGTAGCTCCTCCTCAGTCGAGAAATCAGCTTCGATGACATCCTTCGATTTCTGTCTCGCGGCAAAGAGCTTGGTGCGATCGATCCAAATTCCACGCAGCGGCTCGCCCTTGCTCAGGGCTTGCGCTGAGTGGACTCCAGGCCAGTCTCGTGGAGAAAGCACCAAATTTTCCTTGGCTCCTTGGCTCAGCAGGTAGCGCAGGCGTTC
>JAOBYG010505498.1:0-15330 GCA_025403545.1 Epizoanthus stellaris | reverse complement strand
AACTTTCAAAGGTAAAATGTTGAAATGTCTCTGGCCACGATCAATAACTCGTTCCCTTTTCTTCATCCTCTGTTCTGAAAAGGCAGTTCAAGTCTGGAATATATTCTTGGTTTTGTAGAGGGTAAATTTTACTGCATTTTCTTCCTGGTTTTGAGAAAAAAGGAGAAGATTTTGTGTGGAAAACATCTCCTTTATCTTGTGCACAATGCAATTGGCCCGCCATCTTGATTCCCTTCATGTCACGTGAAGCAGTCTCGTTCCAGGTCCTCTCCTTCATCAAATGTTCCAGGCATTCAAGAAACATGAACATCGATCAACGATCACAAGAACAATGCAAATACAAGAAAAATGCACATGTTTGTGACTCTCACAAGTAGGATTTGCAAAGATTTGTACCAGTGCTCAAGACAAAGATATTGAAAATTATAGAGAAAATCAGTGATATTTTAGTTTGAAAGGAGCTTGAAAGAAGCTGAGAAAGCGAGAGGATGCTCAAGAAACGAGAGGGTTGCTAGACAAAAATGAGAGGGCACTGGAAAAACAACAGCTGGATAGGGCGGAGCGCCCTCTGGTTTTTCCGTAGCTAGACACTGGGAATGAAACAGTGAAATAAAGAAATGTTATTAAACCATTTACTTCCCTGCCTTACCATACTTCATGTTGAGGTAAAAACTTTTTTTCCCAAAAAATGGGCTCAAAGTTTGGGACATAATGTAGTTTTGCACAAGTTTTGGTATCAACAGGGTGAGTTTGAAGCTCTTTATGCTTACCCTTAGCCTAGTTATGAAAAAACGCAACATTTATCTTGTTCAAAACAAAGGGATGATCACTTAAAATTAGTCTCAAAAGTTCTTTACCACTTTGTATACATGGGTAAAAGCTCATTGAACCAAGATCTGTTTGTTTATTGTAGGAAATTGGTAAGGAAAGCCCGACTGCAAACCGTGTCAAGGTGTTACGGGAGCTGTGTGATTTCTTTGCTTCTCGTCGACTTGAAGATGTGAGTAAAGTACTTACTGCATTGATTTTTTTTTAATTTCAGAAGTATTATCTTTGACTTCAGTTATTCTGATGACCCGACTAAGTGTTAGGAGACTGGAGAGCTACATGTTATAACTAAATTAAATGAATGATGTTGAACTTTAAGACTTCTTTAGCCATTTCAAGGGGCTGTTTTGCAGACTGTCTATGTTTGATGAGGGGTTCCAAACACTGAGAAATATGAAAGCATGAGGCCACTTTGGCTGAGTGCTTTTATTAACATTGTTTCGAGGTGTTTGGATTGCCTCGTCAAACATGAAGCATGAGTTTTTGAAATAACTTCTCCAATGAATCTATAGAATATTATCACATTGTCCATGGAATAATTTTATGGTCAATGATGTTTTGCAAAATACATTATTCAAATGGTTGAAACAAATGACATTCACAATTTGTGTGATTTATTGTGTAATCAACTAGATAGTCAAGTGGTAGTTTAGTGATAATAAAAAAAGTAGTGGAGTAGTCCAAGTGTTCGGGTTTCCATTCCCACTCTTAGATTTAGATTAACCCTCAAAGTACCAGGGGGGGATCCAAATGACCCCACCCCCTATATTTTTTTTAATTTTCTCAAAAGGTTTTTAGTTTTTTTACTCGCAAACTTTTAGCAAGTGTTCCTTGATAAAAAGGCATTTTCTGACATTATTTCGAAAATCATTGGGCCTATCTAATTTTTCTAAAAATCCCAAAATTTGATATTTTTTTCACATTTTTCACACCAATGACACTTTTCTGTAGTTTTTATTACTTTTCTCCAAAAGTTTTTTGTTTTCTCTCTAACTTTTTACCAACTGTTCTTTGATAAAAAAAAAAGAAGACATTTTCTGACTTTATTTCAAAATTACTGGGCCTATATCCAATTCTTCTAATTTAAAAAATCCCAAAATTTGATATTTTTGCAATTTTTTCACAAAAATGACTCTTTTCTGCCGTTTTTATTACATTTCTCAAAAAAGTTTTTAGTTTTTTCTCACAAACTTTTTAGCAACTCTTCTTTGATGAAAAATACATTTTCTGACGTTATTTCTAAATTATTGTGCCTATCCAATGTTTCTAGAAAAAAAAATCACAATTATTTAGCTAAAAGACACTTTCTGACATTATTTTCAAGTTGTTTTAGGCTACTCATTTTTTGAACACTTTTTAAAAGTTTACAAGAATGACGTCATTGTTTCTTCTTACGGCAACCATAGCAACCAATTAATGGTCACGTGATCATACTTAAATTAACAGGTATTCACCATCAATTAACCATGTCAAGTTTCAAAACACAACCTTGAATAGTTTTGAAAATCGGGGGGGGGGGGCCAAAGTCCCCCCCCCCCTCCCTTGGTAGAATATGTTATGAAAAAAGGCTTGGTAGTCCGAGGGTTAATACTATGTATTGTCCATGTTTTGAGAAGTTGTGACATCTCACTCAGTTGACGGTTCTGAAAGGTACAAGTTCGTCGCACTTTGGTAGCCTGATTGGTCTGGGTATGGTAACGGTTCATACACCGTCTGTGTATTCTGTGAGCACGTCCGCTAGGACACATGTAGAATGCACAAAATAAACGCAAAAATGGTTACTATCATTATCATTGTTTAAGTTTAAATAAGGGAGTAGACGTACCATCTTGAAACCACTGGAATTTACTGACCTGGACAGTGCATAGTGTTGCAGGCTTCGGTGAGAATCTCAGGTCCAAGGGCAGAGCAATCGCGTCCGCCGTACATAGGCGCTGGATTAGTGCAGTTTCGGAATCGTTTGATCAGACCTCCCCCACATGACTTGCTGCACTTCATCCATACACTCCACTCAGTGTATCCACCATCAACTGTGTAACGCAACAAAAAGATTCCTTAGAATTTATTTAGTGGAATGTCACAAATCCATTTAGTATTCTCAGAAAAGTCACGTCCGAGTAGGGCCGAATAGGGCCTGGAAAAGGATTACAAAACGATGCGTTTTCGTTCCCAGTACGCATGCCCAAATACCGCCAGCGATACATTATTTAAAAAAATCTATTCTCGCCCTCTGGGGCATGCATAATTCTGTTTATGATGTAAGCGGTTTTTTTGCAAACGTCCACACTAACACGACATATCTCCGTTTTCAAAAGTCTCCACTTTGGAGAGTATTTTGGAAAATCTCCGTTTTCACACACGATCGGCACAAATACACAAAAAAGTATGCTCTTGCAAACGAAAACGGACTAGTGTGGACGAAGCCTAAGTAACATTTTTTGCTTCCTTGAAAATGCAAAATTAAAGAAAAAGGAAGAAGAACAATTTCGAAAGGCATCAACTGCTAATCCTTTGATTTTTAAAATAAATATTTAGAATGTTAGAAAATGTATCCATTCATCACTAGGTACTGCATGTCTCTACTGCGTACTGATATAAAGATAGAAACAAATCAAAATCGGGGAAGTCAACTCAGAATTAAAACTCAAAGCCATACAGTAATCACTCACAGTCTGTGAATTGTTGTAAAAAGAGTTTAGCCTTCCTTTGACTTTTGTCTTTGAGCTATGTTACTGGAATAACATGTGTTTCTTTCACTGCACTTACTTGGGCACGGGCTGGCAGAGCAGTTACTGGTTTCAGATGCAGCTCCCAGTCCTGAGCAGTCTTTACCCCCATGCAGTGGAATGGGATTTGTACAGGTCCGAGTATGTTGTTGTATCCCGCCACCACACGTGGCACTACAGGGACCGTACTTCGTCCATACAGAGTAACCACCGTGTACTGCAATAGGTATTGTATCATACTGGTAAATCAAGAATCATTGCATTGCTGAATTTGAATTTATCAAGAAAAAAAATTACTTTTCAGTTGTAAGAAATGAGTAACAACATTTGGAATTATGTTATATTGTAATAAATATCCTCTCAAACTCTCTAAACGGGTGTCCAGCTGCAGTTCGTTCTTTCCACACTCAAGTCATCTTTCTGTAACTAACTGCAGCACGAAATGCGACTAAAGTACTTCTCAGAGTGGCACAAGAGACAATGTTCCCTTTCAGCAATGTAGAGATTTGAGATTGTACTGAGTCACTGGCAGAAGCATTTCTGTTTGCAAATGCCAAATGCGCTACCAAATATTCTGTTATCAGATTGCATTTTGACACTTACTACTGACAGTATTCTTGATCGTATGAATGTATTAAGTTTCTAAGCAACTCTCTCTAGAGCGGACACCTCTCATAAGTACTGACAACTGGAGCTGATCCCTGGTACACTCTGATGATTGTACTGTAACTGAACACTGTAGTTTCCATACATGTACATCAGTGGCAACTCCTGGTTTCGGGTTACAGCAAAGTTCTCTTTCTCTAAAATGGACACTTGTCTAAGCTGGTTCCGAATGTATCCACTTTATAGGGAATTCATTGTAAAAGTACATAAAAATAAAAAATATATACATACACATGTAAATGTAAATCAGATTGCTAACTTTAACAGAACATCTAAGACAAGTGTTAAATTCAAGGCCTTTCAATGACGTAGCACGTTGCTCGAGACAAAACATAGTGCCAAGGAAAAGTCGGTATTAATTTTGAAATGTCAAATGGTGCAAGCATTTGCAATTTCAGCACATTCTGTAAAATTACTGTGGAAAGCTGACAGAAAATCCAAGGACTTTCAAGGCTTTTGAAGGACCATGATGTAACTAGCCTGAAGCCTCGTCAACTCGCGTACATGTACACACACCCACACACAACACGCGCGCGCGCACGTACGTACGCACGCACACTCAGAGATCTATCTGATTGTTACTTGTACATTACTCACGAGGGCATGGCTGCATGTTACATTCCTTTGTCTCTGTGGTGGCCCCCAGACACTGTTTCCCTCCATGTTTAGGAACAGGGTTAATACAGGCCCGCGTTCTGGACTGGATACCACCGGCACACGTCACCGAGCACTCGGAATAGTTGCCAAACTCACTGAAGCCACCATCGACTGAGGAATAACACATAACCGGAACAAAAGTTAGAGCAGAGTTGGAGGAGTATAACTTCTTTTGAAAGTGCACACTCCTGGATATCAGAACAGCTAGTGCGTTTATTTAACATTAACTCTAAAAATTAATATTGGAAATTATTAAAGCCCCAAACTTTACAAATATTATCAATTCCCTACCTGAAATTTTGGACCAGACTGCCACTGGTAGTGGCTTGCCCCCCTCCCCCAGTAAATTGCTCGGGCTCGAGTATTTATGCCCCGATAATAGGTCCCCGACTTGTCTTGCTACTGACCTGACGATGAAAACTAAAGGACCTCCCTCTTTGGCCAAGCTTCTGCCAAAACATAATTAGTCTTCACTTTCCTACAAAACGACCTACAATAAAGAACAAGTAACTCACTAGGGCATGCTTGTGTATTACACGTCTTGGTTTCTTTCACTTTTCCTGTGCAATTGTTCCCCCCATACTGTGGCTCGGGATTGGTACAAGAACGGAACCTCACTTGCGTCCCACCGTCACACGTCTTGCTGCACTCAGAGTAGTTAGTGAACGATGTAAAGCCACCATCAACTAGAAAATTAAAAAAAGATGAACGGTAAACAAAGAATACAAAATGACAACTGTGAAATATTGGAATGGTCACATTAACAACACCTACGTTTACAATGTTTCTCGATATAAGTTTATAAATAAGTTAGTTATGAGCAGAGATACCTGATCTGTCATCGCTAGCCCATGTGGTTACTGAGCATAACTTATTAACGATTATAAGTTTACTTTGCATCCTGGGTAGTTCCAGGCTCCATAGGCGGCAAATAGCCCACTTTCGATATATTAAAATTCAGCCTGAAACAATAGACACCACTACGAAGCTCTGGGGAATAAACCACAAACCCCATTGTTTATTCCCCAGAGCCTCGTACTGATGTCTATTGTTTCAGGTTGAATAAGTGGGCCATTTGTGTTACTCAGCCAAATAAGAATTTCAAATTAAGTGCCAAATTGGCCGTTTGCCCACTTGGTAGACTGCAACTACCCATAATTCATAGCGAACTCAACAGTGTGAATATACATCTATTGCATTGTAATAATGAAAGCTGTATCTGTAATTCAAAAGGTTCAAAGGAAAGAACGTAACAACCTAGCATCTTGTATTTAGATGTTATTACCGAGTCAACGGAAGTGACGTGAGAACCATATTCAGAAGATCCTTTTGTAGTTTTCAAGATTTTGTTAAAGATTTCAATAAATATTCGAAACTTTATTCAACATTTTAAGACGACACACGGGTAACGGTTGAATGAACTTGCTCTCGTCAAAAAACGTCGCTTGTTTGTTTCTACACCATGCAAAATGCCCTGAATGAGGGAATCCCATCACACGGTTGGAGATAGCCTGACCTCAGACGAAAATTAGCGTCTGAGGTCAGGCTAAGTTGAAGATTCAATTCAAATTTGTGAACGTCTGGTCTGTAATTTTGAAATCTACAAATAATGTCTTCTGATTACGGTTCTTACGTCACTTCCGTTGACTGTAATAAATTCGCAGTGTCGCTTTTTTGGATAATAAGTCACCAGTCCTAATTATAGGCTGAATACCTGTTATTAAGCAAATCCTCCAGCATACGTACCTAATGAGTAATCGCTCCTGGAGCCTCCATGAAATTAACACGAATTGTAACAATTTGCCGGTTAATTGTAATCGTGTTAACTAAATGTTACCTTAAAATTCGAGTTTATTTAGTTTGAATGTCCGTTCGCGTTAAGTTCATGTAATGGGGTATTCATTTAGTGGAGCGTTAATTTCCTATAATAAGGAAATACCCGTAGTCCTTCTCGGGGGCGATCCATAATTTTCTCATAAATCCCAACGTACCTGGACACAACTGAGTGTTACATGACTTTGTCTCAAAGTCCGGACCATCTCTCGCACAGTCACGGCCTCCATGAGCAGGGGGCTGGTTGGTACAGGTACGAGTCCTGATCTGTGACCCCCCTCCACACGTTTCAGTGCAGTCCGACCAGTTGGTAAATGACGAGTAACCACCATCAACTACGAGAAAGAAGCAGAAATGAGTCCTGAAGGGTCTTTCAAAACTGATTAAGGCATTTGTGAATGGAAGGATTGACGCTACTCAGACTGGGATTGTTCGACGTACCACAGAGTGTGGGAGGGGGGATTCACCTCTTCCTTAACTTCCTTGTTATGAATGTTATAAAAAGTGCAATTGATGTACACTTCATACATTAGCCATAACGTTTCCCATGGTATAGTAGTTGGTGATTTTCACTTTGAAATCATTATGTTACTAGTATGCCATATTTCATTTTTATTAGTTCAGAAAATCTTCGTCATGAAATTGAATCAAAATTGATCAAAAGATTCAGAAAGGAGGTTTCGTTGACAAAAACAGCATAGAAAGGAAAAAGAAATCATCGTCTTTAACAAATCTGTCACTCAAAATATGGTACATGTAATGTTGCCAAGGAAATGGAATAGACCGTACTGCTACTAGCAGGACTGGCACATCAAATCATAAATTTTCTGAAAATAAATTCCAAGAAAACTAAAAAAATCTCGCAGATCTCACAGTGATCAAGTGATCAATTTTTGAGTGACATTCGAAATATTGTAGGGGGTCTGATTTTACCCTTCCCTATGCCCTGATCCAGTCGGGGTTATGATTATACTTACTTGGGCAAGGCTGTGGACTGCATTCTCGAGACCTCCTTGAGGGGCCGAGGAGAGAGCAGTTCTTGCCACCATGTTGAGGGGGTGGTTCACTGCACGTACGGGTCTGGTACTGCTTCCCTCCTCCACAGGTCACACTACACGTCATGAACTCTGACCACTCGGTGTAGTTACCATCAACTTTTAACACAGACACGTTTTAACAAATCAGTGATAAGGAAGCTGATAAAATTGTTTCATCCTTGGTTGCATTATTAACCTTGTTTCATAACATAAATGCCTAAGGGCGATCAAGTAGATCCCCACGACTTTCCAAATCATTCAAAGGTTTGCTCTGAAACTTGGTGTAAATTATGTTTCGCCTTTTACCGCTTATTTAAGTATAGTCACGTGCTTGTTAATTGGTTTCCATGGTTACTAGAACCAAAACAATGACATCACTTTCAGCAAAATCGTGACTTTTACAATTTTTGGCATTTTTTTTTCATTCGAAATATCTTTCACGTATTAAATTGCTATATATGTTATGCAAATAAATAGAAATGCACATAACTTAGAATTGCGGTGAGATATTATAAAGTCATCAGCTTGTTTGGCAGAAGAAACTTACCACTTTCTTGACAAAATTGAAAAAACTTTCAACTTTGCGCATTTTTTTAGAAACTTTGAACAAGCCAAACAACTTGGAAATAACTCCAAAAAATGTCTTTCTGATTGAAGAACAGTTGCTAAACATTTTGTGAAGAAGAAAAATAACTCTTCAAGAAAAGTAAAAAATTAAAACTGCAGGAGGGTGGACATCATTCTGACCCCCTTATGCATTCTAGGGTTAGTACAAAGAACATTTAAGAAAATAAAACTATTGATTAGTCTTACTGTAGAGCTCTAGTTCTTACATGTACAATCATTATTTCTGTCTTTACTGATCTTCTAGCTTTCTATCCCAATCTGTCTCTGCCTGTCTCTATCCATCTCTGTCTGTCTCTGTCTGTAGACCTCTGTCTGTGCATCTGTCTGTCTGCCTACCTGCCTCTGTCCATCTTTGTATCTGTCTCTCTGTCTCTATCTCTATCAGTATTTCTCTCTCTCTTTCTCTCTGTCTGTCTACCTGTGTGTCCATCCATCCAGCCATCTGTCTGTCTCTTGTTAATTCACTCATTCCCACATGTATACAACACCCCCACACACACACAAGATGCATTTGTCATGTACTTACTTGGACAGTAGAAAGTGTTACAGGCTCTTGTCTCATTGGACAGTCCCAGGTGGGTGCAGCCCTTGCCACCATAGTAAGGTTTGGGGTTATCGCAGGTTCTTGTTCTCACCTGTGTCCCTCCACCACATGTTAGGCTGCACGCGGAGAATTTGGCCCAGTTACTGTAGCCCCCATCCACTGTGAATAGGAAACAATAAATTGTAATAAATATTTATTACAATAAATAAATAAATAATAATTACAATGACAGTGATGATGGTGCTGATGCTGATGATGACAGTGATGATAATGATAACAATGATGATAATGATGATGATGACAACGATGATAATGATTATGATGACAATGATGATGATGACAGTGATGATAATGATAATGATGACAACGATGATAATGATGATGATGACAACAATGATAATGATTATGATGACAATGATGATGATGATTTGTTGTTGTCGTTTCCAATGCAGTATACATGTATCTTGTAAATTGGTATTAATTACATATATATATGTATCTCTCTAATTGTGTATTTTATCAATTTTTATTACTTGTAAACTTTGCCTCCTATTAATATCCAGGGCCCGGTTCCTCAAAGCCGATTAGGACTAATCAAAAATTGAAATTTGACCCATGATTGGAATCTGTTCCCCAAAGACTGACTTACTAATATATGTCTACAGCAAATCACAGATTATTCAGTTGGGTTAACTAGTGATCAATGCCAGGTTGAACAACACTTCTTTAAAATATTGACTAATAAATCAGGGCCCGGTTGCTCAAAAGCCGATTAATTAACACTAACCCTGGATTAGGCCTAATTTTAGATTAGATTTCTGAACCTCTGATTTATTACTCATTGTTTTAAGAAGTGTTGTTCAAAAATAGGTCACTCACCCAATTGACTAATCCATAATTTGCTGTCTAAGTCAGTCCTTGTGAAACAGAATCCAATGGTGGGTTAAATTTTAATCCTGGATTAGTGCTAATCAGCTTTTTAGGAACTATAGGCCCGAAGGTTCAGAAATCTAATCTACATGTAATATTAGGTGTTAATCGGCTCTTGAGCAACTGGGCACAGAACAATATTCCTTCTCTACCTATTTGTTTGCAGCTAGTGTGAGGTTGCCTTTACTCTTGGAATTAATTGCTTTCTATTGGTTTAGGTTTCTAAATGTAATGCAGGCACAGATCCAGAAAATTTAGAAAGTTTTAGTTTGGCTGCCAGGATAATCATGGTAACCTTGTGGTGATCTCTTGATATCCATTAAAAAACTTCAATCAGTAAACTCCCCAAAACACAGCAAACTTACCAGAAAAAATTCATGTTGATGTCATTTTAATGACAGGGTTCAAAATTTATAATAATAATTATTTTGATTAATGTTGCAAACTTGATGCCAGTCTTTTGTTTGTGTTAGACTTGACTATAGAAGACAAATGATGCCCCATAAAGGATCTAAAATTTAATAAATATCCCCAGTGGTAAATAAATGGTTGTGGTGGTGGTGGGTGGCTTAATAGAGGAAATCCAGTATTTCAGAGTAAGAGAGTACATAATTGTACATGTCTGTATTTCAAATGTACATGCATTGATCAGTTTATATTCAATTCAAATAATTATAAAAGTGCAAACTTTGAAAAGTAAAAGTAAACAGAAACAAACTTGTGATCACTTACCAGGACATGGCTTAGTGTTACACTTCTGGGTCTCAAAGTCAGGTCCCAGGGCTGAGCAATCTTTACCACCATTCTGAGGGGCTGGGTTCTTACAAACCCTTGTACGCTGTTGAATTCCACCACCACAAGTGGCCGTGCACTCTGTCCACACTGTCCATGGTGTATAGCTTCCATGGACTAGAACAAGAACAAAAAGAAAATAATGAACATTTCTAAAGGGTTAAAGATTTTTAAAAGTAGGCCATGGACCCACCATTCTGGCTACAGTATTAACAAAAATATTACATTATTTTCCTTGTTACAAGATTTTTGATATTTCAATCCACATCTTCTAATGTAATTCAAGGTAATTTTCAAAAACATACATGTAGCTGGCACAGTACTCTTCAAAGTAGATGGATAAAAGTACAAAATAATTCATGTATTGTTTCCAAGTTTTATATACATTAATTAGTTAATATACAGTTTATAACATTTCAATTAAAGTTTGACTTCTGACAATATACAAAATGCAATGTGCAAGGTATGATACCGGAGCCAAAGGGGTTTGTGGGGACTACAAAGTACATGTACTCTGCCCTTTATGAAGTCCTTCCTTTATTAAACATAGAAACAAAACAATGTGCTTTATGGAGTACATGTACCTTGATTGTTTCTACAGCTAATGTGATCAAATGTATTGCAGCAATAAATAAGGAACTGAAATATCCCATGGAGAATTCTCCTGGGGCCTGCTATCATACTTGGCATACTGTACATGACATTGTATAAGTTGCATATTGCATAAGTTGCATATTACATATTAGTTGCATACTGCATATATTTCAGAAGTCAGTCTATGAACACATCAGAGAACTATAATAAATTGTATAACAGTTTGTGAAAAAGAAATGTAATGTTACTGAGATATTGCCAATCTTAACCATTCCTGCCCTGAGTCAGTTTAAAAACGTATATCTTCTCCTTACGATGTCAATACAAGAAAACAAGTTTGGTAAAGAGTGTAAACTTAAGGAACTTTCTTTTAAGTGCCATACGCAGATTTGTAACCACTAATTGGGAGCACTGTAAATAAGGAAATCATGATTACAAAATATATTTAAATCAAGTTCTCTTAGATGAACTGCAAAGTTCTCTCAACATGTTTCATACAAAATCGGTATCCCTTAGAGATTAGTAAGGAGAATTTAGCAACACGACATTCGATGTGTTTGGGGCTGAAAAGATTAGCTTATAGCCATAAATTCCCAGCATTTCTCCACAATTTTAATCAACTTTCAATGCAGATTTCTAAGTGCATGTTTTCACACTGTAGACACACAAAGTCTGTCAAAACAGCCAACTGTGGCATTCTCTATAGCTACACATGTCAAGATGCCATTTACTTCCAGGTATATGCATGAACAATAAATTTTACTAGTTAATGATCAAATACTCCTATGGTGGTGACCTATTAAAGCTGGCTTAAATCCTGAACTACATATAACTGTATAATTTTCAATACAGAATACAAGTTTCTATATCAACGACATGTAACTTGAAGTAAAACTTACTTGGTTTGGATGGAGTAGTTGGCTTTGGTGTCATCACAGGAGGGGGAGTGGGGGCTGGTGTTGTCACAGGAGGGGGTGTAGGAGCTGGAGTTGTCACAGGAGGAGGCGTGGGGGCTGGTGTCGTCACAGGAGGGGGCGTGGGGGCTGGAGTTGTCACAGGAGGCGGTGTGGGGGCTGGTGTTGTTACAAGGGGTGGCTTTGTAATCTGTGGAGGATGTGGTGTTGTCTTGATTGGTGGTTTAGGTGTTGTGATTACTACTGGAGTTGTGATAACTGGTGGAGTCGCAGGTTTTGTTGTTACTGGGGGTGGAGTGGTAATTACAAGTGGAGTTGTGACTGGAGGTGGCTGCAAGATTAACAGAATACAACAACCAAGTAAATCAAACAACATTCATTTTGATTGTTTACACATTAGGGCTGGGCCAGAAAAAGATCAAATGTTTGAACCTTAATTTGTAATTGAACCTTCCACTGACAGAAGTTTTTTGACCTTCAAAGAACTTACATTAGTATACTGTATGTAGTCTAGTCATGAACTCCTGGCATTCAATACAGCATACATGTACTGACTGGTATGTTCATTGTTGTTGTCAAATTATAAATACTGTATCCTGTCAGCAAATGAAAAGCTTACAGTGTATCTACAGTAGTTTTTAATATTATAAATGATTACAGACTGAGGTATTTTGATTTGAACAATCTATAATTACATCATAGGTTTCTTCAATATAATAAACAAAAAGTAATTTATTTTGCTGATATGGTTCAAATCAATCCAATTTTGATTCTATTATCATATGAACATAATAAAATATAACAACAAAGTAATTTTACCACTTTGTAGGTGTCTTATACTGTGTTCACACTAGGCCAAAACATGTTTAGTCTGATAACGAATGAAACATGTTTCACTGTGAAAGGTGTTCACATTAGGATATACATTGTGCAAATCATGATCGAAACACACATGTACATGTATTTGTTCTGAGCGTCATTGAAACTACCTCACGAGGTAGTTTCAATCTAAGCTAGACGAAATACATTAAACATGGCGACCAAGAGCGAAGGGCTGAAGGGCTTTATAAGTGAGATTAAATGACAGAATAAATGCAACAGCAAGTTCGAGCTAGCTACATTTACCGGTTCAAGGGTAATTATAGAGATTCTATTCATATTCTGCAAAACTGCATAAAATATAGAACCTGGCATGAAACATGTTTGAAATGGATACCTACTATGAGCAATGCAATTACAAAGTTAACATGTTTAGGGGAAACACGCTCCATTTAAACATGTTTCCATGCTAGTGTGAACGCAGCTTGAATCAGCCTAAAGCATGATTTGTTTACATTTTCTTTTCCCCACTTTAATCCCACAATGCAACAGTAACACAGATTTTAAAAGTCCAAATTCAAAGGATCCTTCACAAATTTCATTCTGAAAATAAGTTATAATAAAATATACAGAAACAAGGTTTCTTTTTCTTAAATGCAGAAAATTGCAGTTTGTGCATCTTTTAATTGAGTTTGTAAAAAAACAAACTGTGACATAATTATAGTGAATTAGGGTAATTGAAGGTTTGGAAATTCATAAAATCATGTATAAATATCATTCAAAATGGCATTAACAAATTTCAAAGACCTGCCGTTATTTCTGCCTTCCATTCCAGCATCTAATACATGTATTTGGGTGTTGAGCACTCGATACACTAAGACCCCAATAATGTCAAAATAGTTACTATCTACTGAGAAATTTAGTCCTGATTTATAATAATACTCTACCTAAAGCCATCAAATTCTCCCCAATTGTAGCTACATCCCTTAACTGACACTGAAATCTGGACCTGGTTTATCAACTGCTTATTCTCATACATTCTATTACTGATCTCAGAGCCCAAGCTTCTAATAATAATAATAGTAATAATTAATAATAATAATAATTATAATAATAATAATTTATTTTTTGACCGCATTTTGATTTAAAAATCTCAATGCTGTTAAAATATACATATAAAAATCTCAAAGCTGTTAGAATATACAAGATAAAGATTATATTTATTTTATCAAAAGGTTTGAGTGGTTCAGATATTACCTGATTACCCATACAGTGTACATAGCCTGAAAATAACATACCTTGACAGTAGGTGGTTGAGGGCAAGGTGGACAGATGGGTGTACAAGGTTTGGGACATAATACTGCTACATGGCATGTCTGACAACATGGATGACAGTGGGAACTTTGTTTGCTAGTTGCTTTTGTCGCTGGCAGTGTTGGAACTACTGGACGTGGATTCACGGATGCACCACGCATGCACTTAGGCCACTGGCCTCCAGGTACAGATGGTACATCTAAAACACAACACAATATCAGATTGTTTTAGTTCAGTGACTACATGACTGTATGATGTAAAATTATAAAATAATGTATGCTAAAACTTGTACATTAATGTAAACCCAGTGTTTATGGTTCAGATTGGCAATGGTACGGTGCATGTGACCTTGGATAACAAGTCATGCATTGAGCTCTTGCACCATACTATTTAAAGCATTTCAGTCCCAGAGTTTCCAATCATGCAACATTTTCAAACTTCTCGGGCTTCAAATATCAATTCAAACCAAAAATCAGTTTTAAGATCCTACATGTACATGTAGATCTACATGTATCTATAAGCTGTTTTGTTACAGGAAATAAAGAAATAAAGCCATTATTATTATTATTATCATTATTATTATTATAAGAAATGCAATGCCTGCTGTACTTACAGCAAAGCCAAATGTTTGATAATCACAAAATCTTCCCCTATTAAACATACAGCAACAAAAATTTCTCAGTTCTGATTGGTCGAGAGGAGTGCAGTTCATTTGAAATTGAATGCAGATTTTTGAAATTGAGTGCAGAAAGGTGAAATTGAGCTCTGATTGGCCAGTGTGTAACCATTAGCCAATCAGATCACACTTTGCCTGGAAACGAGGCTATTTCAAAATGACGATCGCGAGTGGTGCAACAGTGAAGAGAGTTTGAAAATATTGGTGCAGAATTACCTAAACAACTGCGAGTCTAAGCAGGAAAGAAACAACACTCAAGGGGGAAACTACTAGTGGATAAGAAGCATTTAATTTATGAGCATCTAAAGAAGTATTCGATCGAGGAAAAAGCAAAGCAAATACGACAAGCTGGCCAGGCAAAACGATCACACAA
>JAOBYG010504388.1:0-15340 GCA_025403545.1 Epizoanthus stellaris | reverse complement strand
CCTACATATATGAAGATTTAAATGTAGATATTTGTCAGGAAAATATTGGAAGTTTTCCTTAGGGACTGGAAAATATGCAACCCTCCCCAGCAACAGGCATGAAAAATGTTGACCCTGCCCTTGGTAAAGCCTGGAAAAATCAGGACCCTCCCCAACCACGAATCACCTTATAACCCTTTGATACCTTCACTCTAACCCAAGGTCAGATATATAAGTACGAACAATTTCCTGCTTCCAGGTATGTCCTTTCATTTCGGTCACGAAAACCAATTAAGGATGTTCAGTGAAAAGTCAGGTTTTGTGGACATACATGAGCAAGAAGGCACTTGATTAATACCAATGGTGGAACACACTAATTTGAAGTACTGACAGATCTATTTTTTGGTTGCAAATTTTGTGGAAAAAAACAACTTTTCAGGACGTACCTACAATCCTGGTCAAATGTAGTTAAACAGTCTGAAACCCCGTTCCCCTTTTCAGTGCTGCTGATTACAACAGAACGAGTGAACCCGCTACAGTTTTCGAAATGGTTCAACACTGTGTGGGAGAGCAGGGTTGTTTAACTTATTTTCGACCAGGATTGTAGACGCGGTTTATGTCCAAAAGCCACGAATTGAGGACATACATGTATACATCAGACCATACAATTACAACTCCAAACGTTTTGACACAGATTTTGACAGTTGTTATATGAACCTGATTATAACCAGGATTCTATATGGAGGGGGGTGCAAACAATCAGTGAAAGTGGGAGGTTTTAAGGGGGTCCAGAGACATGCCCCCGGTGGAAACATTTGAAATTTAAGTTGCCTGAAACTGCATTTCTTACCGTTTTAAAAACAACTTCACGGAAAATTAGAGCATTTCGTGAACCAAAACCTGAACATATTCTCCACTTGCACCAGAGAATAACTTCTGCCTTCGCTCAAAACTATGTGACCTTCCCCATTTTAACTGCTCAATTTTTTTTATGACCCTCCCTTTTTGGGGGCTGAAAAAATTATGACCCTCCCCGTTTTTCCACCCGCTCCCTCTGCTAATTTATGGCCAGTCCTTAAAAGTATGTTTCTATGTAATACAAAGCCACCACCCCCCTCCTCTCTTTCGGAGACTAGCTAGGAGATTTGCATTCGCGTAGCACTTCAATCAGAAATGAAATCAAAGTCCTGGGCAGTCTTTTACTGGTTATGGTCTCCCCTTTTTGAGATGCATGGAGAGCTGATTTGCATAGCACTTTAATCAAAAGGTATATCAAAGTTTCCAATATGTTACTAGTTATTACCCATCCCCTTTTCGGACAGCTGGAGAGCTGACCTGTATCGGAGTTGAAAACTTGGTTCTTACTGCCACTTCACCATTTTTCTCTGTATTTGAATTTTGTATTTTCATTAAAATCATCGAAGTGCAAGCAATGATTGAAATGTACAGTGTATGCTGTGATACGCTACATGTAATATTCCCAAGTGTCTACTGGATGCATTCTACGTGATATGAAAACCCTATTAAAATAATTTGTCGCCTCTTACTTTTGACAATATTTTCATCTCATAAGACTGATTATTTGTTATCTGTTACGAGCAAAATGTTCGGAAGAATTATTGTTGAGAGATTAAAAATGGACTCGACGAGCGATTACGAAAAGAACAAGATGCATACAGGAAAGGAAGAAGTACCAGTGAACACATTTTCGTTCTCAGAAACATAGTTCAACAAGCCCTAGAGTGGCAGCTCCGCTGTATTTGAACTTTATCGATTTTCGAAGGGTCTTCTACAGCATTCATAGAGACAGTCTGTGGAATATCATGAAATTATATGGAGTCCCTGAAAAGATTATCCGGATCATCAAGCTCTTGCATTCCAATTCACAGTGCTGTGTGATAGACAATGGCTGTAAGTCGGACTGGTTTGATGTTGATACCGGCGTTAAACAGGGATGAGTCATGGCAGGCTTCCTATTTATTCTCGTTTATCGACTACATTATGCGCAAAACTACTAGCGAAGAGAGAAGAGGGATACGATGGAAATTCGCCACATATCTAGAAGACCTCGACTTTGCGGATGACATAGTCCTCATTAGTAGCACACGAGAACACATGCAGCACAAGACTCACACCCTAAACAAAACGGCTAGAACTACAAGATTGAATGTAAACACAGAAGAAACCAAATCATTCCGAAAAACAACAAAACAATGAGCCGATCTTCCTAGATGGTGAACCCATCGAAGAAGTGGATGAATTCAAGTATTTGGGAAGTCATCAACACAGACGGAGGAGCAAAACAGGATATTGTCGCAAGGAAGAGGAAAGCCCAAGCTGCATTCTTTCGACTTCGCCCAATCTGGAAATCAAAGTCACTAAGCATAAAGACCAAGATCAGAGTATATCGAAGCAATGTAAGAGCCGTTCTCCTGTACGGATCAGAGAGCTGGAGGATAACCGAGGCTGACCTATCAGTACTAAGAGGTTTCGACAACAAATGTCTCAGAAGGATACTACAAATCTATTGGCCGAATACTATTTCAAATAAAGATCTAGAGAAAACAACAAATATCCCCCCAGTTGACAAAGAGATTAAGAAAAGAAGGTGGACATGGATTGGACGTATACTTAGGATGGATGACAACGCTGACCCTAAAATCGCACTGACATGGACACCTGAAGGAAGATGCCGCTGAGGCAGACCAAGGGAAACTTGGAGAAGAACTGCCACGAGAGAGAGAGAGGAGATGGGGTGGGGATCCTGGTCCCAAGCGGAATGCAGTGCCAAAGATAGAGCGGGATGGAGAGCCGACGTTGTGGCCCAATGTGCCCCACGGCACAACGGGGAACACTAACTAACTAAGTCATAGGAACATGCTAAGTATTCAAGTGACAGTAACGTTTCCCTGAAACCTTCAGCGAGTCATGTCCTAGTCTTAACATATTTTGGACCCTGAAAATAACAACCCCTCTGAAAGTAATGACCCTCAGAAAGTAGCGACCCCCAAGGGCTACTAAATTTGAAAGTATAAACAAGAGTTGCTACTTTTGGGACTCTACGGTATGTTTTTAGTCACTTTTAGTAAAATATGCCAGTCTTACCACTCCAAGAAAATGGCTCAGCCCAGACTGTATGTTGCAATTTTAAACAGCTTTGATAGCACAGTGTAAAGAGGTAATTCTGAAGACAGTTGCAGAAACAAAAATCTTGGTGCAGAATGAACTGTGCTCATTGAAAGGATGCAAAATATCCAAATGGAGTTCAATGTCTTCCATCAAACTCAGTTGAATAACCACTCTGAAGTGATGTTGGGTACATGTACATGTACACTTATAATTTGAACCACAAGTGTTCAACATCAGTGGTCAGCGTTGTAACAATATTAATCAGTCAGTAAATTAGTAATTATATATTAATAATAATTTATTGCAAACCGTGCTATTTCAGGCTCCCTATTCTTGCCACAAGTGTTCAAGAGGAACTGAACAAGCCCCACACAGATGAACTGTCACAGCCAGCAGAAAAGAAAGCTAAAGTCACAAGGGTTAGTTTGTTACATTCCTTTCTAACCCACCCCTCACTAGTTTTGGAAATGATCACCCTAAGAGTCCCACCCCTCCTTATCTTTCCCTTTATGATATGACTGCCAGTAACACCAAATTGATGCATTGACTGTTACAAATCCAATTATGACAATCATAATGTCATAACCTATGTTTATAGCCTGCATTGCAGGTGTTTGGGGATACTTACTGGGGGAGGTAGGTGTGGAAGGGAGACTGGTGGTAGTGTCACTTGGTTGATGGGATGTGACCAGATGGGGGAGATGAGAGTAGAAGAGAGATCCTTGTGGTAGTGTCAGCTGGTTAATGATGATATAGTATGACCTGAGGGGAGAATGGAAGGGAGACTGTTGTGGTGAGAGTTGAAGGGAGACCCTGGTGGTAGTGTAACCTGGTTGATGAGATAGTGTGACCAGAGGGGGGAGGTGGAAGGGAGACATTGGTGGTTGTGTAACCTGGTTGATGAGATAGTGTGACCTGAGGGGGAGGTGGAATTGGAAGGGAGACCCTGGGGTTAGTGTAACCTGGTTGATGAGATAGTGTGACCTGAGGGGGAGGTGGAAGTGGAAGGGAGACACTAGCTGTAGTGTCATCTGCTTCATGAGATAGTGTGACCTGAGGGGGGAGGTGGAAGTGGAAGGGAGACCCTGGTGGTAGTGTAACCTGGTTGATGAGATAGTGTGACCTGAGGGGGAGGTGGAAGTGGAAGGGAGACTTGGCTTACTTTATACAAACCCTGTTCCAGTCTAGACTGTTCATATACTACCAGAGTGTATAGCTTATACTTGTATATTATGGTAATGCCCCCAGCTACATGTGCATAAGTTACAAGCTGGTGATAATGTCTGTTTCTGCATTGCCTTATTGCCAACAGGCCGATGACCATCAGCCAATTCTGATGAAGCTCTTGTCTGATCAGATTGGTTGCTCTCCTGGTGATATTCTTGAGTTTGAGCTCTGTTTGGCAGACACTCAAGCAGCTGTAAGTTTCAATACTTGATGTTTTACTTTGTTTTCATTTGATTGACATAAATTATTGTAATTTTCTGAATAAATGTCCTGGGCATTTATTAAAATTTCTGCACTTTTAGGGAGGCATTTATTCAGGAGGGGTGTTTATTTCTAAATTATAAAAACAAACACACCAATCAACCTGATTTCTATCCTTGCATGTGCTAACATAACATTATTATATAATGTTTTCTTCTTTTCATACAGTGGAAGAGACATAAGCAATGATAATCAACTTTTGTTTATTGTCTGTTTGCAATAGGATGTCTACATACTTGAGAGGGATCATACCTGATCATGTTCAAGACCCATATCTGCTCTTTAGTTTCAAGGATTGATAAAGCCAATATGGCTTTATCAGAGCCAGCGCTTAACTCCGGTTTCTATAGCATGAAGCGACTGAGAGTATTACTACTCCCCCCTGGATAGGATGCTAGTCCATTGCAGGGTTACCCCCCAGCATTTTGTCAAGTTTTTGCCCAACCATTTGCCAGTTACCCATTTATACACCTCAGAGAGAAGCAATGTGAGAGCAAATGTCTTGCCCAAGGACATTACGCAGTGACAGTAGCAAGGATCGAACCCTCAACCTTTGGATCGTAAGTCCGACACACTAACCACTAGGCCATTACGTCTCCCACATCTCTTTAGTTTGTTTGATATATAATGACCAAAGACTAATCTGCTGCATGCATAAAGACACAGACTTTGTCTTCTCACCTTTCATGAGCTATTGTATGTATCCCACTCACTCATGAAGTACACACCTAGGAGATGGCATAGGAACATTGAAGAAAATGTGTATGATCTGTGTTAATAATTTATAATCGTCTATTTGACTAACTAGTTTATTTTACCTCTAGACTGAGATTTATGACAGTCTAATTTAATTGTTCATCTACTTTAGATTTCCCTTTGTCTCATATTTGTGTCCTGTCCATTATCTGTTGCAGGTTATTGGTGGTGCCCTAGATGAGTTTATCTTCTCTCCCAGGTTGGACAATTTAGTCAACTCTTTCACTGCATTACAGGTTTGTACAGCCAAGCTTTTATTACCATCGCCATGTGGGATATCATATATCAATGGTGTGTAAACTTTCGCTGATGGAGAGTTTTGGATATGTGTACTAACTTTCTGTACGACTGTGGGTTGGAGAGGGGGAGGTGTAAGGAAAAACGCAAAGAAGGAGGAAGATAATCTAGCAACATGTTTTTCATTTCTACCATGAAGAACACCAGGATCTGGTAGTATTCACTGAAAAGGAAGTGACAGCGGCTGTCAATTCTATCTAGACTAGTGTATACTATAATAGTTTCCTATTGCTACCAAGACAGAAGGCAGCTAGCTTACTATGCTGCTGTCCCACTCTCATACTAAATCCTGTTGGTCAGTCTGTCAGTTCTGTACTCAGGCCCATCCATGTGAAGAGCCTGGTTGCACATAGCCTGCGAGAACAGACCCCTTTTCTCTCACTCCGACCGAGGCCCCTGGCGAGAGAAAACAAGGGAACTGAAAAAATCCATCCAAGGGAACGAGCATAAATTATATCCCGGTGCCACATATGATTGGTCAAGACGGTTATGCAGAACTGTCTATAATGTCTATAATTTGATCCCTCAGGAGAAACAACTTGAACTCGAAAGTTTGTGGAAGTGATGTTTTGGTTTAGAGAAACTAAAAGATCAATGATGGCATTCACTGTATGAGCTTTGAGGTAGCAAAGATGTGTTGGTAATCTCCCTGCGGGCTTTGGAAAGTCAATAATATTTCAAATGATGCCTACTGTTGTGAACGAATTGTCATCTGTGGAGGGGGGGGGGGGTATTTAAGCCACTCTAGAATTCTTCTTGTCATGTGCCCGCTTGTGGCTAAAGGATCAAGTTAACGTTCTAAACAGGCACTTGTCCCGTTATAACTCTCCCATAGATCAATGTTGCTGACTTTGTCCGTCCATCACAGTCCTAAACTTCTCCGTAAGCACTTTATATTTAAGAAGGTTTAAAGTTTCATTGTGGTTGCCTTGGTTGTTCTCCAAGTCTCGGAGCTGTAGAATAGTACCAACCTGACATTGGCGTTGAAGAGCCGCAGCTTGGTTCTAACATTCAACTTCCTTGATCTCCAAACATTCTTCAAAATAAGGAATGCAATACGAGCTTTCTGGATTCTAGCCTTTACATCTTCATCTGTGCCTCCTGTCTTGCTAATAATGCTGCCAAGGTACGTAAAGGATTCAACATCATCTAGAGGTTCTCCTCTGAGAGTAACTGGGTTTTTGTTTGTTGTGTTTATCCTTAGAACCTTTGTCTTTCCTTTGTGAATGTTAAGTCCCGTGTACATAGAAGTGGAATCCAGGACTGATGTTCTCTCTTGCATCTGTTGGTAACTGTGGGATAGAAGGGCTAAGTCATCTGCAAAGTCTAAATCGTCTAACGGAGGATAAAGCGTCCACTGGATCCCATTCCTCTTGTTGTCTGTGGTCGTTTTCAGTATCCAGTCGATGACAAGAAAAAAAAGGGGGACAGTAGGCATCCCTGTCTAACTCCAGTCAACACCTTAAATTCCTTGCTGGTCTTGCCTGCATGCACTACTTTGCACGTCATACCATCATAGGTGTTGCGTATCAGTGTGACAAACTTTTCAGGGATTCCATTGTGTCTCAGGAGCTTCCATAAAGTTTCTCTATCCAAGCTATAGAAAACCTTGTCGTAATCTACAAAGTTGACATACAAGGACGAGTTCTATTCAATGGACTGCTCAACAATGATTCGAAGGGTTGCAATGTGTTATGTTATTCCTCTATAATTGTTACAGTAGTGCAAGTCCCCTTTCTTGGGAAGTTTGATTATATTACCTAATTTCCAATCCTCTGGGAGATTCTCATCTTTCCAAACCCTTCCAAACAGTCTGTGCAATATCTCTACAGAAATGGTTATGTCTGCCTTGATTGCTTCAGGCAGGATTCTGTCTGGGCCTGCAGCTTTCCCATTATTCAGATGTTGAATGACTCTCCTAATCTCCTCCTTGTTGGGTCTGTCACAATTAATATCGAGATCGGTGTCGGCTGGAGGGATATATCTAGTGATGTCAAAGGTACTGGCCTGTACAAAAGATCCTCAAAGTGTTCTGCACATCTCTTTATTTGATCGTCCTGGCTTGTAAGAATAACTCCATTCTTGCCCTTAATTAGCGTTTCCATCTGTTGGTACTTCCCTGCTAGCTTCTTTGTTATATTGTACAGTTGTCTCATGTTATCTTTAGCAGCTGCCTCTTCTGCTTCGTCAGCGAGATTATCTATGAAGTTCCTCTTGTCTGCTCTAATGCTACTCTTCACTGCTTTGTGTGCATCTGCATATTGGTTCTGGGCTGCTGCTTTAGCTGCTCTTGTTCGGCTATTCATCAGAACTACTTTGGTCTTTTCCTTTTTTGTATTTTCCTCACAGTGTCAGCAGAGATGCAATCTTTCCGTTGTGACTTTTTCTTACCAAAAACTTCTGTACAGGTGTTGTTACAAGTTTCCTTAACTTGCTGCCATTGATCGTTCAGGGGTGTGTTCTCATCGTCAAGCAGTTCCTGTAAAACTTGGTATCTATTGGAGAGAGTTAGATGGAACTCTTCTGCAGTTGCTCGATCCTTAAGGAAGTCAACGTTGTATTTTATTCTAGCATTTGTTTTTGTCCAGCATTTCTTTAGTTTAAGATTCAGTTTGGCTAGAGCCAGGTGGTGGTCGGAGGCTGCATCTGCTCCTCGTTGAACTCTGACATCTTGCAAAAATCGTCTAAACTTTTGATTGACACAGATGTGGTCGATTTGATTCTTTGTTTTTTGGTCTGGTGAGATCCTGGTTGCTTTATGGATTCTTTTGTGTGGGAACACACTACCACCTATAACCATTTTGTTGAATGCACAGATGTCTACAAACATGTCGCCATTTTCGTTTATCCTGCCAAGCCCATGTCTTCCCATGCCTTCTTCATAGCCCTTGTTGTCAGATCCTATCTTTGCATTAAAATCTCCCATGAGTATGGATATGCCCTTTTCCTTCAGCTTATCAAGTACACTCTGTAACCGATTGTAAAAGTCTCCCTTTGTTTTCTCGTCTTTGTCATTCGTAGGAGCACAGCACTGTACAATGTTTAGTTTTGCCTTCTCTTTCTTGGTCCTAAATGAAGCTAAGATAATTCTTGGTCCAGCAGCTTCCCAGCTGATAAGGGCTCACTGTGCTTCTGATGATAACATTAGTGCCACTCCTTCTGCATGTGGGGCATTTTCTCCTTCGCGTCTTGAGTAAAGCACCATCTCTCCTGTTGAAGGTTTCACCTGTCCTGAGTACGTCCATCTTGCCTCACATAACCCGAGTACTGTGATGTTGTAACTTCTTTGCTCTCTTGCAATCCGGGCTGCTTTACCTGCCTCGTACATTGTTCTGATGTTCAGTGTACCAATCCTTGTGGTTTTTGTGGAAGATAGAAAGGATGTCGGCGATGTAACTTCCTCTCAGCTTTCGTTACAGTGCGTCATGCTTCTTCCATGTGGAAGGCCTTCTTCCTCCAGAATCGATTGAGCTGTTGGTGTATTCATTGATGTTTCTGTTGCGCAAGTGGTTTTTACGGTGTGGGGTTGCTGGCCCCATGCCCAACCCTCCAACTTTATCCGGGCTTGGGACTGGCTGGCAATTCCTTACAGAAACGTCCAGGTGGAGTCTTAGTTTTGCTTACCAGTAATTATTGAAAAATGTTTGATTTTCATAATTTAACAAAGCGACAGTTCTTTGAAATTGGTAAAGAGAAAACAGCGAACTAAACAAAATCTGACTTTGTTGATAATAACTTCCAGTGCCAAGGACAGATCGCCGATTTTCTCAGGCAAGATCGATCCAATTTTTTAATTTAATACTAATATAGCGTTCCGTTGACCGTTATCGAATACAAATTTTTGAAAACAATCCGGATTTCGTGAATTGGAAATTAAAGTGTTGAAATGGAATGCTTTTCAAGTACCCGAGCAGTGCTTGAACCACAGATAATAATACAGCATTTTATGGGAAACATCGTGGAAAACCAAAATAATAATAATTTTGTTTATATACTCCATTGTCATTCTCCTCATTGGCCCATCTGGAGCTTATGCAATCACAAATTTATGAAATTAGCATAAATTATTCTCGACCCCTTGGATGGCTTTTTTCGGTTAAGATCACAGACCCTTGTTTTCTCTCGCCAGGGGCCTTGATCCAAGTGAGAGGAACAGGGTCTGTTCTCGCATGCTAGGTTGCACAGCCAACTCAGCCACAACATGCAATTGAATCTGTACAGAAATTCGGTGTTTGAAACTGGCCAGTATCTGTGCTTGAAGGTTATCCCTGATTGTTAATGCAAATATTTCAAAAATGGGATATATTATAATTATCTCAATATATAAAACATGTAATAGAAGAAAGTAGGAGATTCAAAATGGGACAGCAAACCCCCAATCGAAAGAGGTCTATCTTGTACATGTAGTTGGGAAATATGATATAATTGTGCCTTGGGCTGTGCACCTGAAATTGTCTGGCTCATAATCACATGCTTCAATTTCATGAGACTCGGTCTCTCCTTCTTGTTCTCAAAATCGTAAGGACGTTAATAGTATGAATGCCTGCAATGTTGGGAAATCCAAGGCACAGTAACATTATGTCTTCCTGGCAGTCAAGATTGTAGTTCCATTGCAACATATGTATGGTGGTGTCCACAACTTTTAGAGCAAAAACTAAGTAATGAATACATTAAAATTTGTTCAGATTTATCAATTTTAAACTACCAGTCTGTACTACTAAAGTTTGGTTTAGTAGGCAAAGGGTTTTTCAGCTGAAGTTCTCTTTAGACATTCATGTGAACTCTCAACTTGAATTTCTTTGTAAGATTTTTTTAACAGTTTGAATAATTGATATGATTATAGGTTTATGTATTCTAGTACAAAGATTGTTGTTTTATTTTTCTTAATCATTACCCCCAAATAATTTCAGCATAAATAATTTCAGCATAAAGTAGCCATCATAACACTGGTACCTGATCAACATGTGATTGGTTTGCAGGGGCTAATGGATTCAGCAGATTCATTATCAAGTGACCCTAACATCCGCGTGGTTTCACTGTTTGACAATGAAGAGGTGGGTTTGTTTGGAATGTAACAGCACCTACAATTATATGGATTTAACAAATGATTCAGATCTATATGTGTAACTACATAATATTAATCTATATTGGTTGAATTTGTTTGCAACAAACATGATAGTTATATGATAAACATGCACTGGTACATGTAGCAGTTTTCCAGTCCCTTTTTATTAGGAATTCTTCTATGCATATGAGACAGAACAGTATAGAAGATAATATATTGTAGAAACTTTAGTTATGGAACCTTAGTAGTTTTTCTAAAGGCTTGATTTTATATAGTTGCTGAGACTGTGTGATTAACGTTTAGCTTGTTTTTGTACGTATTCAAATAAAGACAATAAATACCTCTTACTAACCGAGTTCGAGGTCTGTACCATAAGTTATGGACCGAATTTTTTCTCTCCTCATTATGGCTCAAGCAGAGAGCGTGCGGGCCATGAGAGGGGAGAAAAATCGAGATTAATAAGAGTGTTATTATATGTGTTGGGTCCATACCATAAGTTACAGACCTCAAATTGGCCAATCAGAGCATGCGAAGTTACTCAGCCATATATTAACATCTGTGATTATGTTAGGATGGGGTGATCACATGATTATTTGGAGT
Source organism: Epizoanthus stellaris (assembly GCA_025403545.1). Classification (NCBI taxonomy): domain Eukaryota; kingdom Metazoa; phylum Cnidaria; class Anthozoa; order Zoantharia; family Epizoanthidae; genus Epizoanthus; species Epizoanthus stellaris. Next base: position 4,026 of record JAOBYG010504388.1, on the reverse strand, counting down.
GTAGCTAGGTAGCCTTAATGTGAAAACTGGATGTGTTTTGTAGGTTGGTTCCACCAGTGCACATGGAGCAAACTCGTCACTGACAGAATTTATTCTACGGCGATTGAGTGCTGGTGGGTGGATCATTTACGTTTTAACATTTTCCCTTGGAATGAATAAAATAAGATATCAAACAGTTTAGTTTGGAATGAGGTATCAAATTATAGAAATTTAAATAGTCTGAAAGACGAGAAGAAATTAAAATGGATTAACATGTTGCATTTTTTAAAGGTTAAATCGTAAGAGTAAAGTGCCAGGTGTATGGCCTATAACAAATGAGGCTAGTCCCTCATCCAAACTGCCTCTGTTATTGATTAACGTTGTTTTTTAACTTTATGAAGGATCTCATCTTAAAACTAACCAGATAAGAATAGACCAGACATACAGCAAACGTACTGCTATTATTGAGTATTACAGATAGTTCGTCGGTTTCTTAAAAGTAGAGATATGCTTTACTTTCCTGCAGGAGGAAGTTGTACAAGTTTTGAAGAAGCTATTTCCAAGTCCATGCTGCTAAGTGCTGACCAGGCACATGGTGTGCATCCCAACTACGCGTAAGTATTTTGTTCCATGATTAACAGGGGAAGGGGCAGGCTAGAATGTGGCACATTTGGGATCGAGGAGAAGGGTGTTGGGTCAACATGCTGTAGTCTACACACCGACTCTGACCAGGTACGTGGGGTGCATCCTAACTATGCATGAGTACTTTGTTCCATGATTAACAGGGGAAGGGGCAGGCTAGAATGTATCAGATTTGGGATTAAGGAAAAGGGTTTTGGGTCAACTAGCTGTGATCTATGCACTGGCTTTGAAAGACTGCTATAGTTTGTGAAAACTATTTTTTTTATGCATCTGTGAAGAGGTTAACTACTTAGGATTGATCTTGAACTGTTGATATCAAGTGTGTAGCTGCCTTTAAGCCAGTAAGCCCGGGCTTACAAGTCGTTCTGTACTTTAGTATCTCTTGTCCCATGGTTTTGCCTGCAAAAAGGCTATTTTCATATCAAGAACGCAGGAAATGGCGTTTCAGAGTTTCAATTTTAAAAACTTTTCCAGGTGGGGTATATCCCTGGAACTCCTAGAAACTTGTGCCTTCAACGCTCGCTAAATTTTAAAATGGGCTTACAAGCGAAAAACGTGTAGCAACTCCCCTGGATATGTTATATTTTGGCTGCGAGGGTGGTTGTATAAGCTACCATTTTGAGCAGTAGCTCTCCACTGAGATAAAAGTCTTGAAAAAGTCTTAATTTAAAAAGATTCAAACTGTCAGAGTCTTTAAGTTATCTTTTAATTCTTGGGTTGCATGTGCGGTTATCAAAAACTTGAATCGAAAGTGTGGATCTTGTGAAGTTGTGTCTTTTACATGTTTTGGGGTTCTGTTGTTCAAGTATTCCTGCCAATTTCTAGGATGATAGGGTGTTTTGATTCAGAGTTATGGTTGTTTGAATTTCATCACCACAAACCTTTGTCATGTCGCGCTGGCTCACTTGCTGGTCACGAAAATCAACAAACTTTTGCTGATTTAAATGTTTTCGTTTTAGTTGATAAATCATCAAAAGTGAATTTAACTTGGATCTGTAGCAAAACCTGATGCGTTACATTGTAAATTTGTTTTTGCCAATAACTTTGGAGATTTGGCCACCACGTTGGTGCACCAAAGTGGTACACCATCATGACCGCTGCATGCATATTTTTGTAAAGCCGTCATGTTTGTTGCGCCATATATCGGCCTTCTTCCGAAATTTCGACAAGTTGTGTATTATTGCAGCCTCTTCAAGCTGAGAAGCATTTTGTTGCTCCTGGTTAACAAAATTTACTTCTGTGCAAGCCAAGAATTAGCACTCATCTTGCACAAAGTGTTGTCATTAAATAACAAAACCTGTACAGTTTTTGCCCGAACCCGCTAAATACTGTACCACTAGCCTAGCACCAACACTTGGCCCACCCTAGATAGGTGATTATGCATTGCTGTTGTGACCTTGAAACTGTGAAACAGACTGCCACAAGAGTTCAGAGGAGCATGGTTATTCTCAACTGCACACTTTTGGAAAATCAGAAATTTATACGTTTTTGAATAATTTATGTGTTTGTTTTCTATCATTATTATTTAGCCGTGAGCCGTGCCTTTTTGGAATTAAAAGGCAGATGTTTTGGTCTTTAGAACAGAAAATATGTTTCTAGTAGAGGGAGTGGGTAATTTACAACTTCCTCGCTATCACTTATGCCACACAAGTGTCTCTCGATTCAGAGGAAAGGTAAGAGCAGCTGGCAACGTTTGTAATAATATTTTCAAAGTTCTTGGGCCCACCTGATACATTTTGTAACCAGTTTCCAAAGGTACTACCGTCTGGGAAACATATGATTTCTATGCTAAACCAGAAACTTGGTACTCTTTAGCTCTTTTTTTTTTTATTGAGTTAGACCAAATCTGGAATATTTGTCCTTAAATGGGTACTAGTACTAGTACTATGGATGCCTAAAGATCTACCGTTCATAACAACCCTCACATAATCCACACACATCACACAATGAAACATCACACTTCACAAATTGAAACATAATGGAACACAAAGTGCTGAATAAGAATGGTGAATAGACTAGTTACGATATATGCCTTATTTCTCACATACAAAGCTTTTAAGGGAATAATGATCAGTTATTAATTATTCCGCAGAGCCTCGATTTGAAACCTTGTTGTATATGACAAGTGGAGCATATATTCGCCACTCCAGAAACTACAAAAGTATTGGGCCCGTGTACCCAAACGATCCCAAAAAGCAATGCTGCAAATGCTAATTTGGCATGAAAGAACAAAACAGAATCATTAGCCTGTACGAATTGTGGTGTGATTCACATAATGCATTTCCTAATTGCATTGTTTCTTAGATGAGATAAAGTAACGCGTATTGTGCCGAAACAATAGCTTGTAAAACACTCTTGATGATATATTGTGTAATACACGTGTTGGAGCATTGCTTTCTGGGATCGTTTGGTTGGACGGGTCCCAGTCCTTTTGTAGTTTCAGGAGTGGCTAATTGTGTTTCTTATGGTTTGAATGTTCAACTTTTTTTCTTGGTGATAGCGATGAAGACCTTTCAAGGCCTTGAAAACTTCAATTTGATTTTTTCTTGGTGTCCTTGAAGAAATCCGTGGGACTTCATTTACATTCTGAAACTGAACGATTTACTATTTTCAAATGTTCTAGACAAGTTTAGCCTCTTATGCCCTCCCCCAAGATACAAAAATGTTTCTTTCAAAATTCTCCACATGCATAGAAAAGCCAAGGATTGAAGTGGGAGAAAAGAGACAGGATAATTTTCATGTGAAGTTGCACAGCAATCTTTATTTTACCGATATTGGAAGTGTTGTGAGAAAGAGTTGTTTGTTGTTGAGAGTAGAAGCCACTGTACTTTTTAATACTTCTAAAATTTCTTACAACTAAAATTTGTTAAAATTTTAATACTTTCAGCCGAGGATATCGATCGAACTGTGTCTCCCTCTATCAATATTGAGGCTCAAGTCATCCAGTTGCAGTTTGAAAACAAACGCCTTCAAGAACAAGTAGCACAAGTCAGTCAGAAGGAGGTTATGGACATGAGAAATGAAATAGATGATTTACAGATGTCCAAGAAGGCATACGAGGTATCGATTTTGTGGCATTAATACATTGTACTATAACCTTGCAAGATACTGTCAGCTCTCATTAGGTGCTTAATACACAGTAGGTTCTATAGTGGGCTACCTAGTACATTACATAATAGGTTACATTGTAGGTTACATTGGTAAATTGCATAGTAGGTGCATAGTAGGCTCGTAGTAGGTTACATACTTTGGTAGGTTCATAACTTAGGTTACATTAGTACATTACGTTATAAGTTTATAATAGGTTACATTCATAGTAAATTACATAGTAGCAGGGTGTCAAGTTCCTATTTTTTCCTATTTTTCCAACTGATTCCTATTTTTTCCTATTTTTTAGAGGAAACC
>JAOBYG010503277.1:0-15353 GCA_025403545.1 Epizoanthus stellaris | reverse complement strand
TCCCAAAGCGCCTGATGAAGCTGCTCGGCACGTTGCCATTCACGTCGGCGCATGCGGTAGCGCGCTTCGATCAGCAGCTGCTGCGGGCGGGATAGCCCAGCAGAGCTTTCGAAAGCTGCCTGGTCCGCGAGGCGCGCCTGGTGTCCATGTCCCAGCTGGAACCAGGCGGCTGCCAGGGTGGAGAGAACTTTCGCATGCTCCGGCTCGGCTTCGAGACTGCGCTGGAGTAGATCGACGGCGCTTTTGGTTTCAAAGCGTCGCAGCGCGACCAGGGCTTGGGCGTAGAGACGCGCGGCTTCGGCCTGGCGTGGAATCTCGGCCAAGGCGATCGACTCCTGATCCGGCGTTGGCTCGGGCAACTCCAGGCGGGCTCTGACCTGATCGGCCATGGCAGCGATCTCATCGCCCAAGCCGGAGAGGTCGCCGATCGAGACGATATGGCTGATGACGCCGGCCTCAGCGTCGGGTCGTGCGACATCGCCCGCGACTTGACCGGCGACTTGACCGGCGGCTTGACCGGCGGCTTGACCTTCTAAGCGTAGCTCGAGGCGCAAGCTGCCTTTGGTGAGGCTGGTCGCCGATCCCGAGAGTACTTTGTCGACGCCGGCTCGCTGGCGGAGTCGCGCGACCAGATCGGCAGCCAATGGGCCCAACTCTGAGCGGCCCCGTTCTGAGCGGCCCCGCTTTGATGGACCCGACTGCCATCGCTCCAGCTCCTGCCGATCGAGCTCGCGTCGGATCTTGAGCGCCCGCTCTCCCGCGACCAGGCGCAGATCACCGGTGGCGGAGAGCGAGGCCAGCAGACCTTGCTCGACGAGAGCCTTGAGCCATTCCAGCTCGGCGCTATCCGCCTCGTCGGTGCCTTCTGCTGGGCTCGAGAAGCCCAGCCAGAGAATCGACGGTCTGGCTTTCACGGCGGCTGACCAGTCAGACACGCCGGCCGGCGCAGCGGCTGCCACGGGCTGGTTGGTCGAGTCTGGTGCTCCGGATCTTGCAGGCCAGAGATCGTCCTGCGGAAACCACCATAAACCGGTCGCCAACAAGCCCATAAGCGCGATGGCCGCGATCATCAGCCGGCGCGGCTTCCAGCCTGACGACAAGCTCGGCGACGGGGGAATTTCGATCTCGGGGATGAGTGCCGACTTCAAGCGTTCCAGGACTCGATCCATCGACTCGGGGCGCTCCGCCGGATCGATGCGCAGGCAATCTAGAATCAAGCGCTCCAGGGCGGCGGGCATATCGCGACGCCAATGCCGCGGCTCTTTGGGCGCTTGCTCGAGCCTCAAGAGGGCAGTGGCCAGCGGCGTCTCACCCTCGAAGGGGTAACGCGCCGTGCTCAGATGGTAGAGCAGCACTCCCAGGCCGTAGATATCGGCGGCAACGCCTACCGGCTCACCGCGCACTTGCTCCGGAGCCATGGTGAGCGGCGTGCCTTCGAGCACCGCGCGTGGCTGATCCTCAGCGTCGACCTCGAGCATCGGTGGCGGGCTGATGGCGAGGCCGAAGTCGGTGAGCACCGCGCGGCCGATATTGCCGCCACTCTCGTCGGGCGAGGCTTCGACGAGCACGTTCTGACCTTTGAGATCGCGATGAATCACACCCTTTTTATGGGCCGCGCGCAAGCCGAGCGCCACCTGCCTGCCGAGCTCGACGACCTGCTCAAAGGGCAGGGGAGCGCAGCGATCAGCGAAGTCGGCCAGGGTCTCGCCTTCGATCAGCTCCATGATGAGAAAGAGCACTGAATTGGTCTCTTCACTACTCTGGTGGCGACCGAGCTCGAAGAGGCGGCAGACATTCTCGTGGCTCACCGACCTGGCGAGCAAGACTTCTTGCTTGAATCGGTCGAGGGCTTGAGGCGACGCCGCAATGCCGGGATGCAAAGTCTTGAGCGCCACCTGCTCGCCGAGCTCCTGATCGTGCGCTCGATAGACTTGTCCGGCACCTCCTCGCTCGAGCAGCTCGATGATGCGGTAGCGCCCAGCTACCAGCTGATCCCGTTCGAAGACGCGCGCCGCTGATTGCCGTCGGCGTGCTCGGCCACGCAGCAGCTGCTCGGCCGTGGCTTCAGCGCGCGCCACGGCGTCTGGGGCCCGGCCGTGTTCTGAGGTGCGATGCGATGTCATGGAAATTCTCCCCTCGACTGTAACGGAAAGGCCATCTAAGTCATGAAGGGTGAACCGCAAGATGGAGACCTCAATGAAATCAGCAGGATTTACTACATTCCTCATTCCGTTGCTCGGCCTTATTCTTTGTGCCTCGTCGACGCCGACTCTGCTCGCCGACGAAGCGACTTCGGCGCCACTGGTGCTCATTCTCGACGCCTCGGGCTCGATGTGGGGCCAGGTCGAGGGCGAGAATAAGATCGTCATCGCCCGCCGCGTGCTCGGCGAGCTGATCGACGAGTTGCCGGCTAGCTCCGAGGTTGGAGTGGTGGCTTATGGGCATCGCCGCAAAGGCGATTGTGCCGATATCGAAACCTTGATCCCGCTCGGCCCGCTCGATCGTGAGAGCGTCAAGTCGGCAGTCGGCGCGCTCAATCCCACCGGCAAGACGCCGATCACGGCCTCGGTGGAGAAGGCTCTCGACATCGTGCGCCTGGGTGGTGAGCAGGCGACCGTGATTTTGCTCAGCGATGGCCTTGAAACCTGCGGCGGTGATCCCTGCAAGACAGTGCGTCTGGCCAAGGAAGCTGGCGCCGAGCTGGTGCTGCATGTGGTCGGCTTCGATGTCGATGGCGAGGATCTCTCGCAGTTGCAATGTATGGCTTCAGCGGGCGGCGGTCTTTTTCTCGGCGCCAATGACGCGGGCGAGCTCGCGGCCGCGCTCGATACAGTGGTCGCGTTGCCCGTCGACGCGCCGGTCGGGCGGCTGGCGGTGCGCGCGATCGCCGATGGCGAGCTTCAAGATGTCGCCATCCAAGTGACCCGGGAAGATGGCAGTCAGGCTGCCTCGGCTCGCACCTATCGCAGGGAAACGACCAATCCGAGCTCGATGCCGCTCGCCGATGGTGCCTATGAAGTGCGTGTTCTGGCCGTCGGCCTGAAGGGCGATCGCGAACGCAGATTCCAGGTCGAGATCAAGGACGGCTCGACGGTAGAGAAGGAGGTCGACTACAGCACCGGCGAGCTGCGGGTCGGCGTGATGAGAAATGGTGGCCTTTCCGATGCGGTCTTCAAGGTCTTCGTCGCGGGTACCAACGAGGAAGTGGCGACCGGGCGGACCTATATTTCGGAGAAAACCAATCCGGCCAAGATCCGCCTGACCGCCGGACGATATGACGTCAAGGTGAGTCCGGTGGGGATTTCGAATAAAGTTTGGATCGAGCTCGGAACGGTGGCGGTCGGGCCGCACGGCGAGCAATCCGTAGAGCATGCCTTCGAGAGTGGCACCTTGAGCATCGGAGCGCTGCGCGGCAGCGAGCGCGTCGATGCCGTGGTCCACGTCTCCGAGCTGGCGACTGGCAAATCGGTGGGCCAAGGTCGGACCTACACAGCGCCGACCTCCAATCCGAAGACTTTCGAGCTGCTGCCGGGTCGCTACCGGGTGCGAGCCAAGACGGTCGGCAAAGACCCGGTGGTCCGTGAGGCTGAGGTCATGGTCGATGCCTCAGGTCAGATCACACAAGATTTCGATTTCGATTCTTGAATCCGAGCGGCTTTACTATCCAGCTCAAAACAATCACATTCATCGATTAGGAGACGATCATGAAGGTAAAACTCAAAGCCATATTGCTTCTCGCTGCAACTCTCGTCCTGGTCTGCCCGGTCTTTGCCGGGGTGGTCTATGAGATCGAGGTCAAAGAATCTGATCAGAGCGCAAGAGCGGAGACCATGGCTGTCGCAGTCGAAGGCAGGAATCTCAAAATGCGTATTCGGTCGCAAGATGGCAACAAAGACGATGGCGAGATGATCTATCGAGGGGACCGGCGCGAGGTGGTCGTGGTCGATCATGAAAACCGGACCTATCACGTCATCAACAAAGCGCTCGCCGAGCAAATCCAGGGCCAAATGGGCGGCCGCATGGATGACCAGATGGCGATTGCGCGCCGGGAATTGCAGAAACGCCTGGGCGATATGAACGAAGAGCAACGCCGGGGCCTCGAGCAGGCGTTGGGCAATCCGCAGGGTGGCGCCGGATCGATTTTCGGCGACGATCCCGTCGCGACTGAGGTCCGCAAGGGGAATAAGAAGGCTCAGAAAGCTGGCTATCCTTGCTCCCTCTACGAGGTCTGGCGCGGCGGCGAGAAGGTCCGCGAGCTGTGGATTACCGATTGGAGCAAGGTCGAGGGTGGCAGTGACGCTGCCGCTGCATTCAAAGATATGGCCGATTTCTTCGACGAGCTGATGGCGTCTGGCTTCAGCGGCGCCGGCGTCAATGAGTATTCTGAGCTCTTCGGGCTCGGCGGCTTCCCGGTGGTGACAAGGAGTTTCGAAGGCGGCGAGCTGGAGGACGAATCGGCTTTGCGCTCCGCCAAAAGGCAGATCATCGACCCGGATGCATTCGAGCCACCCTCGGGCTACAAACGGCAGGAGATGTTCGGCAACAAGTAGCATTCGGCAGGTCGTTGCGTACCGAGCTGATCGGGAAAGCCTGAGGCAGGCCATTCCCGTGGCTGCAACAGGCTCGCAAGATCGAGACGTTGGAGCTCGCCGAAATAGCGCATAGAAGCTGACTCGGCGGCTCAGAAAGCGTTGGCATGGGCATTGCTTTTTCAGGCTGGCATCTCACCCGCCAGGAGGAAAGATGATCAGCAAAAAGCGTATCTCCGTATTCGTCTTCTTCATTCTCGCCCACTGCCTCGCGATCTCGGTGATGGCGCAGCCAGGAGACCTCGACCTCAGCTTCGGCGGCTCCGGCAAGGTCACGGCGGCACCGTATTCGGGCTTCGAATTTCACGCCATGGATGTTGCCCAGGACTCCGGCGGTGGCCTGATCGTCGCCGGTCTGACCATCGATCCCAGCGGTGCTTTGGATGACAACGGCTTCGTGCTGCGGCTGAACGCCAACGGCAGTCTCGATACCAGCTTCAACGGGGGCTATGGCCTTTTTCTCGCCTGGTTCGATTGGGTCGACAATCAACCGACTTCTGACCGCATCGAAGCCTTGGCGATTCAATCCAACGGTCAGATCGTGATCGCGGGCAGCACCAATGTCGAAGGCTCTGAAGACATGCTGATCATGCGTTTGCACGCCAACGGCCAATTCGACTCGAGCTTCAACAACGGCGTCGGCTATCTGATTCTCGAATTCGACCTCAACGGCGCCGGCGCGGATTACGCGCTCGACGTCGCCCTACAGGCAGACGGCAAGATCGTCCTGGCCGGCGGCGCCACCTGGACCGGCAGCGACACCGATATCGCCGTCGCCCGTCTGCTCAGCAATGGCACTCCGGATTCAAGCTTCGACGGTGATGGTCGCCAGACCGTGCATTTCGATCTCGGCGGTACCTGGGCCGATCTCGGTGAGGCCTTGAAGATCCAGAGCGACGGCAAAATCGTCATTGCCGGTGAGGCCGCCCAGAGTGGCGGCAGCAGCATGGCCTTCACCCGCCTGCTCAGCTCGGGCGCGCTCGACAGCAGTTTCGGTAGTGGCGGCAAGCAGAACGTTTCTTTCACCGCCAAATTTGATCGCGCCACCGGCCTGGCCCTTGAGAGCGGCGGCAAGATCGTGGCTGGCGGTTACGCCGGCCTGGGCTCCAACAATAGCGACTATGCCGCTCTGCGCCTGAATGCCAATGGCACTCTCGATACCACCTACGGCACCAGCGGCAAAACGACAGTGGACTTCGCGCTCACCACCTTCGCCGACGACGCGGCCTACGATCTGACTTTGCAAACCGACGGCAAGGCCTTGCTAGTGGGCCGAGCGCGCACCGCCGCCGGTTACGATTTCGGTGTCGTACGGCTCACCGCCAACGGTCAGCAGGACGCGGTCTTCGGACGCCGCAATTACGATTTCGGAACCACTTTCACCAGTACCGATGATCGTGGCTACGGCGCCACCATGCAGAGTGACGGCAAATTGGTTGCGGTCGGCAGCTCTCAGGCCACCGGCCAGGATGCGAAGGCCGCTGCGCTGCGTATCCTGACCGGATACACCATCTCTCCGTGACCCGGAGGGTTGTGGTCTCGGGCAGAACCTCGGCACGTCAATCCCTGATCAGTCGCCGAGCCCAAGAATCAACTCCGGTCTAAAGAAAAATCCGGGCCAAGCTGAAACCTCGCCTCGCCTTGAGATGCCGCGCGGATTCAAATCATCAGTCCGACAAGTCTTGATGCTCGAATACCCAGCACGTCACCGTAATACCGAGCACGACCCAGGCGGCGAGTACGCCGAATGAGAAGACGGCTCCGTCTTGGGGTACCTGGAGCGCCATCTCCTGGAAGCTCTTATCGATGAGCTGGGTCGCTCGCTGCTCGGTGAGCCACGATCTGGCATTCTCGATGTTGTAGAAGGGCGCCAGCCTTTGCAGCTGCATCAGCCACGGCAAGTCGAAAGTCTTGGCCAGCAGCCTGGGTGCGAAGAGCAGAGTCGGATCGGCAAAGGTCGCGGCCATGCCGCTCAGAACGCCGCCCAGGATGGTCTTGGAATAGATCGCTCCTAAGGCGGCGAAGGTGCCGGTGATCACGAAGGCCAGGAAGGCGAGTATCGCCGCCAAAGCGTAGCGCGGTATGGCGTCGAGCAGCTGGTCCGGATGCAGAGGCGGGTGGATCTTGACGTCAGCGATCTGGCACAGCATGAGGCCGCCAGCGGCGAGGATCAGTGAGAGCAGGAAGAAGGTCGTGAGCACGAGAACCGTCATGGTGAAGAACTTCGCCAGCACCAGCTGAGTGCGCGATTGGCCGGGGACCACGCTCTTCCAGGTGCCCCATTGGTATTCGGAGGCGAAAACGAAAGCGGTGAAGGCGAGCAGAAAGAGGCGCCCGAAGAAATGGCTGGGGATGAGCCAGGCGAGCATCAGCATGTCGAGCCAATTCGCCAGTGATGATTCGATGATCCTGAGCATGGCCGGCCGAGTCGCGGTCGGCATCGAGAGTACGAAGAAAAGAATCGCGCCGGTGGGGAAGACCCCGAGCATCCAGAAGATCGCTCGGCGGTGACCGATGATCTTCATCCATTCAGCTTGCACTAGACGGATCATGAAGAGGCTCCTGGTAGGTCGCCATCGCTAGCTGACGTCACCTCCAAGAAGTAGCTTTCCAGCGTGCGCTTCTCCGGCCGCACTTCGAAGACTTCGAGCTCGGCGAGCACCAGGCATCGAACCACCTCAGGAGCTCGCTCCGGCGGTGCCGCGACTCGCAACCAGTCAGCCTGTCGAACGACCGACCAATCGCGCGACAGAATGCTCTCGGCAAGCTCCAGCGGCGCTGCCGACACGCGCAGCGCCGAGTCTGCCGTCAACAGATCCGCGACCTTGCCTTGGCGCACGATTTCGCCCCGGCTGAGGATCGCCACCTCATCGCAGGTCTGCTCGACCTCGCTCAGCAGGTGACTCGAGAGGAAGATCGTGAGCCCTCTTTGCTCGACGAGGTAGCGGATGAAGGAGCGCATCTCGCGGATTCCGGCCGGGTCGAGGCCGTTGGTCGGCTCGTCGAGAATCACCAACTCAGGGTCGCCCAGAAGCGCCGCGGCAACCCCCAGGCGTTGTTTCATGCCCATCGAATAGCCCGCGACCGGCCGCCCTGCCCGCTGCGTCATATCGAGCCGTCCGAGCAAGTCATCGATCTGCTCCGCGTTGTAGACGCCGCGGGTTCTGGCCAGGACCTCCAGATTCCTCCGTCCGGATAGGTGCGGATAGAAAAGCGCTGATTCCACCAGGGAGCCCACACGCCGGAGCACCTCGGACTGCTGCCAGTCTTCGCCGAAAATGCGAATTTCGCCGTGGCTCGGCCTCACGAGATCGACGATCATGCGAATCGTCGTCGACTTGCCGGCGCCATTGGCACCCAAGAAGCCGAAGACTTGCCCCCGCTTGACGCTCAAATCGATGCCGCTGACCGCCCGCACGGCATGCGATCCGCTACCGAAGGTCTTGCTCAAAGACCTGAGGTCCAACGCATGTGCCGCTGAATCGTTCTGGGTCAGGACTCGCTCCCCAGGGTTGCGCGAGGTCACCGTGCCGTTCGTCTAATCGTAGCTCTGGCACTAGAACGAGCTCGGCAGCGATTCCTTACGTCGCGATTTGGTCCATGCACGAGGAGGGCAGAGCTTGGGCCGAGCTCAGGCCCGCCACCGCCCCGAATCTGGAGTGGTGGCTCTCGCCCGCCGACGCTGATAGCGTCACAGGCCATGCTCCTATGCCAAAAATCGACTTTTTCGACCTGCCTGGCGGCTCTCTGGATGACACTCTGGATAACCACGTGCTCGCCGCTGGCGGCGGCCGCCACCAGTGGCGAGCCGCCGCCGGGCCGCAAGATGATCCTGATCTCGTGGGACGGCGCGGGGGATCGCGTCATCGATCGTTTGCTCAGCGAGGGTCGGATGCCCCATCTGGCGGCGCTCACCAAGCGGGGCACTATCGCCCGCCACCTGGTCGGCACCTTGCCCAGCAAAACGGCGCCCTCCCACGCCTCGATTTATACCGGCTGCGGCCCGGGAGTTCACGGAGTGGAGGGCAACCGCACGCTTTACTTCGAGGATCCGGCCTCCCATACCGTGCTCGAGACTCAGCGCGGCTTCTCATCGGCTGTATTGACCGCCGAGCCGCTCTTCGTCACGACTGCCCGGGCTGGTCTCAAGACCGTCATTCTGGGGGCAACTCAATATATTCCCCATGCCGCGCTCGAAGCGCGGCTCGGTGATGTCGCTGAGGGCGATTTCAGCTCGTTCAGCTCATTCACTGCTCAGCTCTACAGAGCCGCCGCGATCGGTCCGGCTGCGATCACCGAAGCCACCGGATGGAGCGATCTGCCCAACCATCGCGGTGCCGTGCGCGAGGTCGATCTCGGCGTGCCCAATCTCTTCGGCCTGCTCTACGACGATCCCGCTGACCCGGTCGAAGGATTCGATCGGCTGCTGTTGCGTCAGGATTCGAAGGCCTCGGATGCCGCGGCTGAAGCAGTGCTCGAAGCGAAGTCTGCGGCGCCCGAAACCGGCGCCTGGAGCCCCTTGTTGATCGCCCGTCGAGGGGCTGAGGGAGCCCGCCCGGCAGCCTCCGGCACGACCGCTTTTCGGCTTTTCGCCCTCGCCCCCGATGGCTCCGAATTAGTGCTCTACCGGCGTCTCACCGCCGCGATCAGCGGTCATCACAGCCCAGCGCAGCTGCAAACCTGGTCAAGTGTCGACAGCGGCGTGCACGACACTCCGTTCGGTGTTCATATGCGTGGCGGACTGGGTTTGCCCATCTTCGCCGGTGGTGACGGTAGCGCTGAGCAGCGCCTGCTGGAAATTGTCGCCGCCGACATCGATTGGCGAATCGCCGGTAGCCGAGCGGCGTGGCAGAAGTGGCGGCCGGAGGCTCTTTTCCTCTATAGCCCGATCTCCGATCAGGCGGGCCACGCCTGGACCGCGGCGATCGATCCGGCCAGCGAGCGCTATGACCCGGAGATTGGAGAGCAGTTGTGGCCCTTCTACGTCCAAGTCTTCGAGCATCTCGATCGCTGGCTCGGGGTGCTGCTCGAGCTCGGCGGTGACCAGACGATCCTGGCCCTGGTCTCAGACCATGGAATGGCCTCGGTGAACCGTCTATTCAACGTTCAGCGGGCTCTGGCGCGGGCAGATCTTTTGAAATTCGACGCTTCCGGACAGGTCGATTTGGCGCGAACCAAGATTCTGGCGGCAGAGAGCGACTTCTTTCTGCGCGTCAACGATGATCGCTGGCAGGGCGGGATCGTGCCGCTGGCAGAGCGCGATCACGTGATCGACGCTGCGGCTGATGCCCTGCTCGCGGTGCGTGATCCGGAAACCGGCCGGCATCCGGTGCGGCGGATCTTCACCGGCGATGACCTGGAGCATTTCGCCGCCGCGGGGCCGCGCAGCGGCGATCTCTATTTCGACTTTGCGCCGGGCTATTACCCCACCAGCCGGCCTTCGAGACGACACCGTGAGGCGGTGGTCTATGCCACTCCCTTTGCCACCGGCCAGGGCTCTCACGGCTTCTGGCCAGGACGGCGCGATATGCACGCGATCTTCTATCTCGCCGGGCCGGGAGTGGTCGCCGGGCGCACCTCCCCGGCTGCTCGCCAGATCGATGTCGCGCCGACGCTATCCAAGCTGCTCGGTATCCCGGCACCGGCAGAAGCCTGTGGTCGGGTGCTGGTCGAAGCTTTGGTCGATGTCGAGGATCCTTGATCCCCGCCAATTAGTTTCCGGATGTCCTGATCTCGCCTCCAAAGTCGAGAATTTCTCTCCCAGCAACGTGCTGATTCTCGCTGCTAACAACGATCACGGACGCGACGCCTTTGCCCAGCGGCTATTCGAGACGGCCGCCGAGCCGAAAAGAGTCGAGATCCTGGAAGGTTCCTCGGCGCACGGCACCGCCTGCAAGAAAGCGATGAGCTTCGCAAGCTGGCGCTCGAGTGGCTGAAGACGCATCTGGCAGCGGATTGAGCTCAGCAGAGGGTCTCGCGAAGATTCAGCGTTATTATGCTACAATCACAAAATGCTTCGACACACTTCTCCTGGTCGTCCTGCCGGCCGCAGGCTTTTCCCTGTCCTGCGGATCTTCATCCCGGTCCTGCTCCTGGCCGTCCCGGCGGCCGCCGACGATCCGCCGCGCTGGGCGCCATTGGGCCCCGCTGGCGGCCAGGGCAGTGCGGTTTTCGCCTTAGAGCTTGAGCCGGGACTCGCCTATGCCGGCATGTCCGACGGTGGAGTCTTCCGCTCGCTAGACGGTGGCGTCACCTGGCAGCCATTCAGTCAGGGCATCACTGTGGCGCGCGTCAATGCATTCGACCAGGCATCCGACGGGACGCTTTTCGCCGCCACCAATCGCGGTATCTACCGGCTGGGCCCCGGCGCGACCGTCTGGCAAGCCGGCGACGGCCTTCCGGCTTCCTTCCCCTATGCCAGTGATGTCAAAGTCGACCCCAGCACGCCCGGGCGGATTTATGCCACGATCTCAAATGGCTTCATCACCGGCTCCTGGAGTCTTTTCCGCTCCGAAGATGGCGGCGAGAGCTGGTCGAAAGTCCCGGATTCTCCATTCATCGGATCCACCGTCTGGGTCTCCGATACGACGCCGGCCACCGTCTTCGTCGGCGGCTTCTCGGGCGTTCATCAGAGCGATAACGGCGGCGCCAGCTGGCAAAACTACAGTGCCGGCCTTCCCGATTTTCCGGTCTTTCGCCAGCTGATCGGGCATCCGGCAGACACCGAGATCCTCTACGTTTCGCTGCGCGACAATCTCAACCAGGTTGGCGGCATTTTTCCGTATCGAAGCGATGACGGAGGGCGCAGCTGGCGAAAGATTGCTCAGGGCCTGCCTGGGTTCCACACCTCATTTCCGGACGGCGTATTGGCCGTCGACAGCGGCTCGCCGGACAGTGTTTATTTCACCGGCGGACAAGGCGTATTTCGCAGCGATGACCGCGGAGATAGCTGGCAGCCGGCTTCTACAGCGCCGGGCAATATTGGCTTTGAAAGCCTGACGATATTTCCGGACGGATCGCTGCTGGCAGCCAGCCATGATCGTGACGGCGTAGTTCGCTCCCCCGATGGCGGCGCCAGCTGGCAGGCGATCGAGAGCGGGTTTCTGGGTGTCCGCGTGAAGGCGATCTCGCCGGACGCGGTCATTCCAGGCCGGGTCGTCGCCATTCAGCGCGACCAGATCCTCTACAGTGGCGATGATGGCCAGATCTGGAACTCGGCCGTTGGCGGTGAGTTGGTCGATTCTGGCACGCCGGTCTTCATTCGCGATCCCGAGACGCCGACGACGATTCTGGCACCGGCAGTCGAGGGTCTGCTGCGCAGTGTCGATTCCGGCATCTCCTGGCAGCACCACGGCCCCACGATCAGCTCGGGAATCGACTCGCTGGTCCGCGACCCGGCTGACGGCGCGCTGCTTCGAGCCACTGACGGCCAGATCTTTAGGAGCGATGACGCTGGCCTCAGCTGGAGCGCGGTCAGTGACCAGTTGTGCACGGATCTCCATCTTGCGCAGCCACATGGCGCCACCTGGCTCGCCGGCTGCACCGGCTCGGTCTTCCTGCCGAGCTCGAAGTCGTTGCCGAGCTTCCAGGCAAGCCTGCTTCGAAGCATAGATGGCGGCACGTCGTGGACCGTGGTGCAAGATGGCCTGAGAGGTCTGTTCAGCGGCTATTGGAGGTTTTCCGAGGCCAGCGCTGCGAGTGGCGCGGGTGCCTCGGGTCCGATATTCGCCTCACTGATCGATCCGGCGGGCGGCTGGGTATTGCGCAGCGACGATGCGGGCGCGACCTGGACCTGGGTCGAAGCACTCCAGCACGACCGGATCGAATCGATGATCGATGACCGGCGCCTGGGCAGAATCCTCGCCGGCACCTCCGATCGCGGCGTCCTGGTCTCGAGAGATGACGGCGCCTCCTGGCAGACTCTGAACGACGGTTTGCTCAGCGGCCGGGTCCGTTCGCTGGCGCTCGATGCGAAAGATGCCGTGCGCATCTGGGCGGCCACCAGCGGTGGTGCCCACCTCTACGCCGGGGCGCTCCCCGAGCCGGAAAATTGCGCGCCATCCGATCGCGTGCTCTGCCTGCTCGACCGATTCCAGGTCGAAGTGAGCTGGACCGACTTCGAAGACAGGACCGGCCAAGGCATGGCGGTGCCGATCACGCAGAATACCGGTGCCTTTTGGTTCTTCGGCGAAGACAATCTCGAATTCGCCTTGAAGATCCTCGACGGACGTTCCTTCAACGGCCATTTCTGGCTTTTTTATGGCGGCCTCTCGACGGTCCGCTACACCCTCACCGTCACCGACCTGGTGACGGGCAGGGTGCGGGTAGTTGAAAACACATCGGGTGAGCTGACGGGTGGCGCCGATACCAGCGCTTTCCCGGATCCCGGTCAGCCCGGCGACTCCGGGGCCCAAGACCTGCTGGCGAAAATCGATCCCGAGCCGCTGCGTCTTCAGGGCGATCGCTTCGAGCTGGAAGTCCAATGGCGCACCAACGATGGCGCCCAAGGCACAGCCGGCTGGCGACAGCTCACTCCGGACACCGGCGCTTTTTACTTCTTCGACCCCGACAATCTGGAGATCTTCGCCAAGGTGCTCGATGGTCGCGGTTTCAACGGTCGCTTTTGGCTCTTCTTCACCGGCCTGTCAAACGTCAGCTACGACCTGGTCGTCACCGATACCGAAACCGGAGCGAGTCGAACCTATTCAAATAATCAGGGCGAATTCGGCGGTCTCTTCGATATCGATTTGTTCTAACTTCTACGGGAAGGCGCCCGACCAGACGTCGAAGTCACCGGACTCGAAATCGCTGGCAAAGAGCGCGCCGCTGAAGGAGGGTGCTTCGTCGAAGAGGCGCTCGACGATGGCCCAGAGTAGATTCGGATTGGCGGGGTCCGCGTTGGCGACGACCATCACTCCGATGCCGGTCTGCGGATCGAAGAAGAGGTCGGAGTAGGCGCCGACTTCGCCGCCGTTATGGCCGACGACATCGCGACCCGAGGCACGATCCCAATGAAAACCGAGGCCTTGGTCTGCAGCTAGGCCAGGGAGAGTGACCGTTCTCATCAGCTGAGCGGTCGATGTGGCGAGCACGCGCTGGCCGTTCCACAGGCCGTCACCGAGGTGCATGAGCATGAATTTGGCCATATCAGTGGCGGTGGCGCGCAACTGGCCGTTGGGATAATCCGGGAAACCATAATGCGTCAGCGGTGAGTAGCTGTTGCCGCCCTGATGCTCATGGGGGTTGGCGAGCTTCGAGAGGGTGGGGAAGTCGGCCAGGAACCAGCCGGTATCGTGCATGGCCAGCGGCACGAAGAGGTGCTCTTGGCAATATTGATCGAAAGAGACTCCGCTCAGAGTCGCCACCAAGTGCCCGACCAGCGCGTATCCGACATTGGTGTAGAAGTAGCTCGAGCCCGGAGCGGAGCTTCGGTAATTGGCCGAAGCGTTGTAGAGAGCGCCGTCCGGATCGAGGTAGTCGAAAAGCATATTGCCGAGCGCGATGGGCGAATCGCCATCGACGATCAAGGGCTCGAGCACCGACCAATTATCGTCGATCGAGCCGAGATGCATGAGCAGCTGGCGGAAGGTGATCGGCGTCGCCGGGGAGTTTGGATTTCGCACCATGAATGGCAGATGCGGGCCGATGGGGTCATCGAGCTGAAATGCTCCGTCATCGTAGAGATGCATCAAAGCCGTGGCGGTGACGAGCTTCGAAACCGAGGCCAGCAGGAATGGTGTATCCGAAGAAACCGGCAGCTCGGCGTCGGTATTTCGGGAGCCGTAGTGGCCGCTCCAGACGATTTGTGCGTCGCGAACTAGTGCGGCGGAAAGACCCGGGACGCGGGCCGAGACCATCTGCTGCTCGATCCAGCTGTCGAGCACCGATTGCGCGCTCGCGGGTTGGCCGATGAGGCCGAGAGTCAAGAAGACGAGCAGGAGGGCCAAGGTCGGCCGCTGGCGGCTGCGCTCGCTATCGGCGAGGCTTTTATATATCGAGGTCAAGGGCATCATGGCTCCATATCAGGCGATAATATCGTTACTTGGTAAAGCGGTGCCCAGATTTGAAAACCGCAATGGACAGTCTTCTGGTCGACAGCACGTCGCGAAATAGGGCCAGCAACTTGAGAAGCCGGTCGAAGCGCGAGACAATCCGCCCTGGCAGCATCCGAATACTCATAGAAAAACTCGATGAAGGTAGCCGGACCCAAATACCGAGGCAGCATCTTGCAGAAGGAAGTGGCCATTGCATACGCGAACAGGACTCATTCTCTACGTTCATAAATACGATCAGTGCATTGATTTCTACCGCAATGCGATCGGACTTCCCACCCTTTTTACCACTCCGGAGTTGACCTGCTTCGACTTCGGCGGCTGCTACCTGATGGTCGAGCAGGATGATCCAGCGGATCCGGCCAATCGATCGGGATCTCCGCCGTCGTGCCTCAGATTCAATGTGCCCGATGTTCGGGCGTCTGCTGCTGAGTTGGCTGCACGAGGTGTGGAGGTCGACTATCAGGAGCATTCCTGGGGCACCGTCGCCAAATTCTTCGATCCGGATGGCAACCTCTGTGCCTTCAAGGATGACGAGACTTTTGAAAAGCAAGTCCAGGGCGGTCGGTAAGAGATGCGGGCAGCCATCAAACACAAAGGCTCATTTCCTGGCTCGAAGGCCGGTCTGGCAATCCTTGTCGCGATGCTGCTGACTCCGATCGCCGGAGCCGGTGAGCGCTGGGGCCTGCCAACCCCTTCGCAGTCCCCCACG